>JAMKCH010021197.1:0-61002 GCA_023653785.1 Ophioderma brevispina | reverse complement strand
TGGAAACAATTCACATCAAGGCTAGGTTTTGTAGTGACCTAGTTGAACTTATTTCAACCAGTTACACAAAATTGGAAACCATTCAGTGCAGATGTCTGTCACAAAATGGAACAACTTTCAACTAGGATCAACTGGAATTTTGACCTGAGATATGATATGATTATGTGTAGTACACATATTTCACAAGATAAATAGAGTAATACAGCTTCATACACACTATTTTTGATCACTTCCAGTAAATCTGAGTCTTGGGGATGAGGCATTATTGATCAGGTCATGGACTTGGACCTTTCTCCTTTTCCTAAAATCTTGTCTAGCTGCTGGCATTGGTCTCACGAAACACTAAAGTCTTGCTACAAACTTTGATGTTCATTTTACTACTAAACTATATTACAATGAATATCAGACCACAACAAGACACGTGTTACCTACTGCTGATGAAAGGATAAATCCACTCCTGTAAAACCCATCCGATTAGTCAATAGGAAACACAATAGGATAATTACTCTACCCAACGTCACCCCACTTAAACTATTCAGGACTCTTTCATTTAGCACACGGGTGGTCTGAAGATCCATTTCAAGATTGACTGATCAATAGAGTAGGCCTGATACAAATTTTAAAATGATTGCTACTACACTGAAATGAAACTTGCAAATGATTGTAATAGGGAATGTAAACCTTATTAGTAAGTCATTGATTTTTAAGCATATATTGATGACATACTTTACCACAGGACAACAGGGCTATTACTTCTAGTTTTATTGCTTTTACCTCGATGCTTTAACTAGTTAACTCTTTAGCTACATGTGCAATAATTGTGCATACACCATGCACATGGCCAATTGCAAACAATCAGCAAGCTGTAGGTTGCACACCAGGTATTAAAACTGCCTACCTACCGATGACAACGCAACCGCCAAACGCCTCATTTCTCCACTATCGTGCGCTGGTACCCATTAAATGTCAGGTGTGTTCTCAAGAAGATCTTGGTATTGACAGTCTGCAAGCATGGGAAATTGCAAGGGTTGACCACTCCTGTGAGATAAATCGGCACACGATGACGCACCGCCCGAAAATGCATAAATTGGCATAGAATCACAGGCCATTTCCCTGTAGAGAGATAAGTACGTCATCCTAAAAAAATTAAATAAGTAATCACACTTCGGATTTACACATGCACCTTTAAGTAAAACGCTAGAAAGTACATCGATAGTAAATTATAGTCTTTCGGGTGGCCAAATCCGACCTTTTTTTTTGGAGTCACTTAGAGATGTGGCCCACTGATCAACGAATTTAAACACTGTCAGGCAAGTAGGGTTGGGGTACTATGAGGTGTGAAATCTGTAGGGCCTATTGGCCACATTATTGAGTTGCTTGCAGGTTGCCATATTGAAAAATACATGTGCTGGTGATTGTGAACTTGGGATTGGCTGAGTCTGAGCTGGGCGTAGAAGCACGGTTGCCTTTTTCTCGGAATAATGGAAGCACATCTGAACAGATGGTCAGAATTTTCTGAAAGTTGAAATGCTTGTTCAAACAGGTGTTTTTATTTTTTAAGCTTCACAAAAAATGGGATTGGCCAGGCGCGGACTCCAGGAGCGGGGGGCGGAGGGGGGGCGCGCGCCCCTCCGGTAATCTGCAAAATTTCTTGCAAAATAAGCCCATTTTGAAACTATTGGACCGTTAATGTTACAGCCTTTAGCCCCCGGTAGGGTAATTTTGACATTTTTCAAATACTGGATCCGACATGCTTTGGGATATTAATTGTGTATTAAACCAGCAAAGTTTTGCAACAACCCTAGGTCATCCATTTTCTGCCACTTGAAAAGATTTATGGGAAAAAAAACCAATCTCGGTAATGTTAGGAAACAGTTCTAATTCACAGAGATTTTCTTTACTTATGGTGATGTTTACATGACACAACAGAGCAATATCACCATTTTTATTGATGATGATTCGCCAGATTCATCTTTGTTCATCGCTAAAATTATTGTGGACGGATTTCTGTGTGTTGTGTTAAAGATACTCAATAAAACAAGCTGGATGGTAGGCAATAAATTGTAGCTTAAATAAAGACCAACTATTCTTGATGCATTTTGACTCTAGACATCTTCATATTTCCATCTCACTCCCTTTTAGGCTGTGCTTCTTCTAACTTTCTTTCTGAGTCAATTAACCTTAAAACAGCTAAGTTATTTTTTTTATTTACTTTTTCTTCCAACTTATTTTAACACACAAGCTGAAGCCCCAAATTTTATTTTCATGAAAAACGTGTTTATTAAATCAGCCCTTTTTTTAAAAACTAATTTCAGCCACTTAGCTCCCCACTAAGATAGCTAAGACTCAATTAGCCTCCTGAAGAAAACAATCGTGGGCATGTCCGTGTACTACAAAGCAATAACGCTGGATGATAGTCAACATTGTCAAATAGAAAAAATCAGAAGATACATTCAAATTAATGTTTTTATAAGAAGTACTTAAGGCTGGTGCAGTTTAATAATTTAATGAAATAATATTTTATATTAAATATATTTTGTGTTGAAAGACCAAAGAATTACACCTCTAAGGATACAATTAATTTGAGAGTAAGGTTGGAAGATTGATAAACTTAAGTTTGAAGGTGGACATTTTAAGAAACTAAAAAACATCTCTTTACAAATGTTTAAAACTTTTTGTTGATTGCAGTCTCATATAAGTGACAGGATCCAACTGACTCTGGCCTCAGGCCAAGGAGGGGAAGCCATTTAAAAATTGGTTTATTCTATTATCAACTTGAAAGTCTTGACCAATTATGCCAAGTGTTAAAAAAGTTTCTCATCCCTGCCTGCTCCGTTTTTCTTGATGCACCCCAATTTTTGTGGTTATCGTGATTTTTAAAAAATTCAGCAAAAAACATGCAAAAGTTTGTATATTTCTATAAAAAAAAAGTAGTGCCTATGAAATATAATCCGTCATTTTCAACTAAATCCTTAATAAAAAAAACTCAAAGAACTAACAAATAGGTTAACGCATTCAAAGAATGTTCAATTCATGTGAAACAGATTGTTGCTGTATAAATGATCATAGTCATCTCAGCAGCCTTTTTTAAAACAGGGTCACAGGTGGCCCATCTTGAAAAAAAAATCAAAAAATAACAAAATATAAGGGGCCCCTCACCGATTTTTTTAAAAGTCAGATGAGAAACCATTATTTTTTTACATGGCCTTATCACAGACACTCTTGCAGAAATTCCCATCCCTCCATACCCAGTTAAGTTAGACTTTTGCAATGTAAATGTCTGCCGCATTTCATTTTTTGTGTTTAGCTCCCTATTTTTGCTTGCGTCTCATTTTAATTCACCACCTCTGCATGTGGCTGGGTGGATCAAATCAGGTCACATATTATGCACTTTGTAATGTGTGTAAAGAACAAAGAGTTAAACATAAGTCAAGCAAAGTTCAATGAAACTTTGATCTCAACACCAGCACCTCAAATAAAAACATTAGTCACCTAAAGTGTGAATTTATGGGATTTCCTCCATATCCTTCCAAAATGTTGGGTCAAATCTTGCACAAATCAGGAGGGGCCCAATGTCATCCGAGAAAAAACAACCATGTTGCCAGTTAGTTTTCATTTTCACAGTCAGTTAATCCAACATTGAGTGTATTATCGGTATAGTTGCTTTCTGGGGTAAAGCAAAAGAATGGACAATTTTCTTCAAAATTGCATTTTAGGTTGTCTGTTTAGTGCACTGTGTCCACAGACTGTAAATGATCTGGCAACACCACCCAGTGCACCCATGCAGCAACAGCACCAGCAGCAGCAGTAGCAGTAGCAGGTTTGAGCAAAACAAATCCCTCCCTCCCTGTGTGGTAATTGGATGCTAAATGCTTTTGGCAAGGTAGTGTGTGGTTTACTTCATAGCAAAGGGGTGTCATTCTATACCTTGGCTAGCCTTGTGAGGACAGGAAATAGCTAGTGTGCTAAGGGCAAAAAGGTGGGAGACTCAAGTACCAACATAGAGATCACACAAAAGGTTCAGCTATGTCATGAGATCTGGGACACTGCTATTCTACAGTCAGGCGTTTTAACTGTGACTGTTTCAAATCTGCTGCTATGTTGATGGCTGGGATATCATTGAGACACCATTGATTTGGTAGTGGAGCTGGCATCAAGGGATCCGAGTACATGTTACAGCCGTCACTGATGTGGGAGAAGAACTAAACCAAGTTGTGCAGTACAGTTTGAATGCTGTGTGTGCATAACTGACTGTCACATCATAAATTGCATTTTGTTGGTGAGCATACCAGATTTTTATACTGACAGCACGGTGAAAGACAATCAGATCATGTTATACCAAGCGATGATTGGATGTCAATAATCAGACAGTCAAGTCACCTAGCAAGTAGTAGAATTTGCTTGCATCCAACGACAGCAGGTGCAAGGGCTACAAATAGAATTATGAGTCAAGCAATTGTAGACATGCCTATACATAGAACCAGGATCAGCCACAGTGTGTTACTGTGTGCTCTATTGCTGTGCAGTAGTGTGTGTGGCAGTCATATCAGACTGCGACGGGAGACTAGCAGTAATGTGGGCAAGGAGGAACCACAAAACTCGCAATTACAAGTGGAATATGTAGAACGGCCTAATGCTGTTACTATCGTAGAAAATGGAGACTGCGTATTTAAATGTAAACTGAAGAATAAAACTCCCAATATGGTGGTGATCTGGATACGGGACGGTGTTTTTAAACCGATTACTGTAAACAGGACTTCTGTGGATGATAAGGCGTATTCTGTCGTTGGCGACAAATCGGATGAGTTCCATTTGAAAGTACGGAAAGTCACCAGTAAGGATAACGGTAGCACATTTTCTTGTTTGGTGTACAATACAACCGATATAGATAATGGTAGGATGTTATTAAATGCAACACCAGCTAATTTGACAGTCGTACCGGCACCGGGCAGTGACTACCCCAAGTGTTCCGGGAAACCAATAAACTCACACAGCAAGATTTTTTCATTGTCGTGCTGTGCAGAAAAAGTGGAAACCGTGCTTAAACTGGAGTGGAAATTTTCTGCCGGAAATCAGATTCCAGATCATAAAGCTATGTTGAGTAGCGAAGTGAAAGGCAAAGGTCAATTTTGTGTCCATCAGAATTTAACGTCCATACATAACGGTGCATCGTATACATGTCATTTGTCCGCTGTGGAGGCACAGGGTTTGAATCGATCTTGTAAGATCCACTATCAGAAACCGGAGGTTCGTTTGGAAAAGATGGATTCTCAGCAAGCCAAGTTCAAATGTTCGGCCAGTGGTGCCGACACATACAACTGGAATCTGGGGGATGAGAGTAATGCTAGCCAGTATGTCTTGGAGAAAGGGTCATCGGTGATGATCTTAAATTTAAACACAGTACATAATGGTACATTTATCACATGCACAGCCGTAGGCAAGGAGAGCATGGGATCAGACGGAATTATGTTGATCATGGGACGGCCATCTTCAAAAGAGCAATCAATGACCTTGATCTTGGGTGTTGTCATGGCACTGTAGCTGGGCTACTTGCAATCATTCTCATCATTTATCTTTTCAAGATGAATGCCTTACAAAAGTGCTGTTGTGGGGAAACTGAGTTTCCTTCTCTCGAATTCCGTACCATCATCAGAATGCGAGGTTCTCAAAACACGGGCGCGGGACCGTCGAGTTATTACGTGGTGCAGAGCACAAGTGCGGGCACAAATAGTAGTATGCACCCACTGATGTCAGAAAGAGATTCGTCCAATTCACGATTGTCAACAAGCGGATACCAATCTGATAATGACTCGTTACAAGCGGTTGGTGGCGCTGTGGGTGGAGCTGTTGGTGGTTCAAACTTTGCTGGAAACTATTACGAGCTTAGAAAGCCTCCGAGACCCGGAGGACCAATACGGGGTGCTACAAGTATGTATAGAGATTATTATAATGACCCAGGTCTACCGCCCCCACGACCACCAAACCTGGGTTAACTGATCCAAGAAAACTAAATGTGGAGGGTCTTGATTATGCCGACCTGGACTTAGTTGATGTAACAGAAGAGGAGGAGGATTTACCAATGAAACTCCCGGAGGAACAGACGGAATACGCTGATATTTTACGAATACCGAGTCTGCGGCATAGCAGCATTTCTTAGCTATCACATTGTCTCTAGACTCAGTCTAGATTACTTGTAGTATGGTATGATTTTGTTGTATATGAGTTTATCGATTTTAATTCAGGGTCTAATGCCAGTGTAAACTCAGATAGGCTCTATATGTTGCCCGTAACCCACCCAGCGGTAGATTTTTCTCCCTTTCTTGCTGCCACGAGTTTGAGATGCTGACCTCCCTAACAAGTTAATTATTTGTATTTAAAAAAAAATATCAGGTTTTCTCTTGGATCCACATCTTGTGAATGGAGTTTAGTAGATTATAATCAAGAACGTTGCAAACTCATGTTTTTGAAATGAGGTGATGGTTTGACACACTATTGTACTAACAGAGCATGCTGAGAGGTGGGAAATGAGCTGTTTCTTTTCTTCTTCAATTGACTAATAATGAGTAACTGAAAGGACATGGATTTTATTATTTCAATGTTCGGGAAACATAACTTGACTTCATTGGCCTAAAAAGAAGGTTTCCAATTCCATAGTGCAATGACTTGGTTGGAATCAGTTTTTTTGTTGAAATTGTGGATTGGGGGGGGGGGGGGTGCATTAAGTGGGTTTTATCAGAAGGTTCCCAAAAGGATGAAGTCATATGGGTGGGGATTTCTAATGGAGGATTTGACCAAATGTACACATCGAAATTCATTGTGTGGTTGGGAACTGGTTGGTTTATACGGTAGTATGGCATACATGGTCAGACCGTAATGCGTTGTACAGCAGTATTTGTTCTGTAAATAGTCCAAAATTGTGATCTACAAAGGTTATTATTGTATTTATTTAAACGTGATGGCTGGATCATAGTCATGGGCATTTTGTAAACAAACCCTGATGTATAGTTTCAAGTGGGGTTGGGTCATTTGTGTCTTTTTTTTGTGTCTTTCAAGTACCTAAAAATCTCCAAATCGGTACAATGGGCAATTTGACACCATCAGGCGTCGCTGCACATTTGTATTCTCTCATTTTTTGTCTTGCTACATTCGTTTAGGGCCCCCTAGACTGGAAAATGTTAATTTTCTTGTGAAAATGCAAGTAGTAGTAAGTTTACAACTGCAAGACTTTTGGACAGTGATAATTTTAAATATTTCCGGTTAAAATTTAATTTTTGCGCATGTATTTTTTTGCACTTCTCTTAATTGTAGCATTTTCACACTTGATTTTAAATCGCTTTTTTCAGTTACCCTACATAAATATACACACAAAATAAACATTTTTTGCTGATCTTTAATTTTGTCTTCTCAGGAATTGCTAGAAAAGTGCGAAAATTAAATGTACAACGAATATTTCCACTTTTACATTAATCAAAAGAGACTGCATGTATTTTATGGTCCCCGCTGAATTTTAATGAAATCATTTGAAATTGACACAAAAAACTGCATTAGAATATAAATTTACATTTATTATGGGGTACCATTTAAGAGCTTAATTGTCCCCGAATGTAAACATTAATTGTAGTAACACATTCTTTCTGGACCCTTAAATTTCATCAATTACTGTAGCAGAGGAAACAAAATGGATTTACATGTGGAGCTCAAATTCAGAAAGATTTCTCTAAGGTCCACCACAGATGAGCCAAACATGGAAGAAACGCTAATTGGTTCACCTTGTTGAGTGTGGTATTGAGTGACATCAAATTCGGTTTGAAAAATGGTCACCGGTAAGCCTAGGATGATGCAATTAATGAATCTTTTATTCATCTCGCCTATCCCTTTCTACATAAGAGCAGTTGTTGATGGGGTAACCAGCAGTTCTGTAGGCACTTTGAACTAGTAACACATGATGCACACTACTGTTGAGGGCACCTTGTTCCTATCACTTTAGGTTGCGGGACTGTTATTCATTTGAAATGAAAAGGGTTTAAAGGCAAAAAAGGTTTCATCTGCAATGCTTCAGGTATCAGATTTTGCAGGTTAACACTTACTAGGAACCAATTGACAAATGGCAGCTATTGCAATGGGCCTTCAGTTGCCATAAACCCTCAACACTGTTGGTGACGGTCCAGGTTCAACAATAAGTACTGCCTATATTAAATCTTGTATTTGCAAAACTTTTTGTAAAATGACAGATATTTAAGTTGAATATATCTTTATGGAAGGGAGAAATTTTTTGTTTTTCGCTTATTGTGCTACGTACGTGTAAATATGCTGATCTTCTACATCCTCCATGTTGACCAGGTGGTCACTCCATGAGTCAGAGTCAGCGCCCGTACCAGATTTTTTTAGGGTAGGGGCAAATTTTTCTCAAAGGGGACTTGCCCCATAAATTCGCTCCTCCCCAAGGGGGGTTTTTTTGTTGAATTGGCAAAAGTGGACCTTTTACCAAATTTTAACCTTATTTTGACAAAATTTTAACCTTGTTTGACAAAATTTTAAGCTATTTTGACAAAAGTATGACCCCCCCATTTTTTTGCCCTCTCTTCTCATCAAATTCATTTTGGCCATTTTGGAGCCATTTTAAAGTTTTTTTTGGCTTTGTGGAATTTGGGGGGGCATCCGCCCCCCCACTGGTTACGGGCCTGTGCAGACAGTGTGGGTTTTTTCCCCAATCAAAAAAAGGGGGTAATTGATATAAGGCGCGTACATGTATCTTCTGTCATAAGGGTGTCGATTACTGTCATAATATCTTGCCTTTTATTTGGCTAACGGAAATGTCTCAAAGTGAAAACAAAAGGTGATTTTATATGCTGATATTCCATAAAACATAGCTGAATTCCGTATTTTGGCTCCATCGATCGGAAATTAGCAATTTCACATTTTTGTACCAAAGAAATAAAATTCTCAGCTTAATCCTTTGCAGATGGGATTTATTTTTGATAGAAGCTCTACTCAGTTTCGAAATTGGAATTTTCAATTTTTTTAGGAACACTCTTTTGCACATTTAACAATGATGCACCCACCTGTCTGGCAATTTTAATATCAAGGGGGGCCATCTTTAGCTGCCCAAAGGGTGATAATATGTGGACCCATCAGTTGTCAGAGTTTTGTAACCTATTAACCACTGCATCAGTGTCGAATCCTCACCCTAAGTAAAAATATAATGAATTTTGTTGCCTCATAATATGTATCCTTCTTCTTGAGCACCCACCACGGCACTGCCAAGACTACTGTTCCAATATTATTATCAAATGATAGCAGCGATTCTTGGGAATGAATTCATGTGACAGCCAATTAAATAAGGCCGTGTGTGACTCTAACACACAACCTGCCATTTTCTTTCTTGGTCAGTCAAGCTGATCCAATCGTGCTGTCTAGCAACAATCTTAAATTATGGAGTCATTTCTTAATAACTAACAAAAGCTTTATCCATAAGATTATGCAGGATGTGCATCATATAGGGTGTGTCCATAGCAGGGGCGTATCGAGGCAATTGGGCATTTGGAGCATAGACATTGAATTCCCAAGTCGTCACGGTAACCTGCTGCGACAAGTGCTAAATGGGACCAAATGTGCGTGAAACGTGTGGAAATATCTTGATTGAAATTAATTTGGGCTAAATCTAATATATGTGTAATAATAATAATGATGTTGATTTAGAACATGCACATATCCATGCTACGTGGTGCTCAAGGCACAATTGCCAATTGTTGATTATTATGCTGCCATCAGGAAATCGTCACAATCATTTCTTTAAACCTACATGTATGTGGCAGCTGGCTACAACCCTATCAGCACTTAAATTTTAATATCACCGGGAATATCGCCTATTACAGCCAATTGGTGGCAATTGAGACTGAGTATCTTGCCAAAGGACACAAACACGGCGATCACAGGGGGCTCGAACTCAATGATTTAATGGTCTAATGATCACAAATCCTGTGATTTTCCACTGGATCACACATGTTCTCTAAATTTAGACTAAAGTTGGTTGCAATCCTATAACCCTAACCCTGACGTCGGTTTCTAGCCTATCTCCCGGGAGGAACTGAAGGAGTGAGGGAAGAGGGGAACAAGAAAAGTCCCAAATTCGGGTGGGATTCGAACCCAGGGCCCTTCGGGCCCCAGCCCCATGACCCGGGAAAGCACGCTATGGCGGTGCCGCTGGCCTGGCCAGCGATTTCGTGCCCATATGAGTCTTGGTTTGATGACGTCCTCGCTACTTTCTGGACTTAGTGCATTTCTCTCAATTAACACAGTGAGTTTTGGTGAGATTCAATTGTGCTAGGGTTAGAAAATGTTAATCCAACTAGTCTCCCCAGCACTTCAGTAAGCACCACCTTGTCTAACTGGGCCGGAGGGGGGGGGGACACGCAGGCACAGTGGCTTGTGCATAATGTGTTTCCAAGGGCCAAGCACATGGCTGCAAATAGTCCTTTGCAGCCTGATTTTACATTTTGGGTCACCCCCTGGAGGCCAATGAGCTCCGAAATTCCCAGTACAGCACTTGCAATGGACACCATCATGGAGAGTATCCAAATACAATGTAGAGGGACTTGAAATTTTAAAGAAAATATGTACAAGTCACATTGTTTGTAGCCTAACCTGTACATTTTAATATTAAGTGAGTTTGTAACTGTATATTTTGAAAATAGCTATTTATAATCAAAAGGGTGCAACACGTTGTCTTGACATTGTTACGTGGGAGCAAGTGCCAATGCCTGGCTTATCTTTCACATTACTGGAGTGAAGTGGAGTCATAACTATTGGGTGATAAGCGCCTCCATAAGTAAAACCAAATCAGTCATTTCGGCCAGCCCAGATTCCCAGAGCCAACCATTAAACACCTTTTAAGAGCACATCTTATGGTGACTATCAAAACGAGGCCTGCTTTCATGTATTTTGTGAGTTTTGATCTGTTAAGCCGTAACATAGATGGAACTGGCATAGCAATGCTTTTGAAGTTAATTTTTTGCTTGTTTACTGAAATGTATTTATATATTTGCAGGCATTCACTATTTGTTTCTTTTTAAAATTGAGACAATTTTGAGATGATATATTTTCACTATATTCAGAAAATAGAGCCACGGGGACTGACCTTTGGGAATAAAGCTTAATCAATAAAATAATAAAGCAATGTCACAGCCATTTGAACGTTAGTTTGCAGAAGGTGCATTCCTGTTGGAAATGCTGACATCCTGAGATAGCCCTGCTTAAAATACTCCTCATGGCATCCAAGAACTGAATATGGTTGCACAATGATTTGTTGGTTACTGTTTCAAATTAGAATAAGAACATCCATTCATACACATATTGTTTGCTATTTGCCCCACCCCCCCCCCCCCAACCGATAACTCTAGGTCTCTTACATGTTAAACAGCATAGTTGGCACATTTCTGAGAAATCTTGGCATTGAATTCATAATGTTACACAACTCAAATCTTGGGCATTATTCACTTATCATTGACTTGTCATTCTTGGAAATACTGAGTTGCATGACGGTATTTTAATGATCTGTCTGTTCCTAGATAGTTGTGGTGAGTGTACTTTAAAGCATACCCCGAGGGTTGCTGGAGGGGGGTTTCAAGACAATGTATGGTACCAATTCATGATTTTCTCCTTTTATGACCCAATTTGGTATAGAGATGGGTCACCTTTACATTTTCTTAGACCCCTTTATGCCCGTTCAGTTAGTCATAGTGATGCATTCCTCACGGCTCACTTTCTTCATGGTAGTTACCACACAGCTACCACCCGAGTAGACATGGATTACCTACCCACTAGACGTACACTCGCCGGCCCCAGGATTCCGTTTATGTTGCCGCATAGACGGATATGTACACACCGCGGCTGTCTGCACTGTCGTTGAGTAGCTACGTGTTTACACCGGCTCTCAGCGCGCGCGGTATTCTCAAATGCCCAAATCATTTGTTTTTTTTGATATTTTGCCATATATTTGCATTTTTATTAAAAGTCGGTTATCATGGGGGTTTTGATTATGCTCGATTTGAATTTCGTATGATTTTTCTAAAAACGTTCAAAAACGCTAAACGGAGCCCCAGTGTATAGCGCCCTCATTTCATGAAACTTTTTCAAACCACTCCTCAAAATGCGTCGTGGTAACCGCGGGTAAGCTACTTGGTAGCTGCGTGTCTACAGACTGCCGGTACTGTCTACTCAACAGCCACCTTCTCCCTCTTCCACCTAGTGGGCAACTCCAGGGTAGCCATTGGGGTTAGGTAAAGCAGAGTAGCCCCCTTAAAAAAAAAAAAAAAAAAAAAAAAAAACTGTATACCTAATAACTGTTCTTAGTAAGCCCTATCTTGCAGCTGCCGCATCGCAATTAGCCCAGTGTGTACTGTGCAGTAGCTGCCGCGTAACATGGTGTAGCTGTCCGTTAGGCTACCAGGCTACCACGTGATTAAGAATCCAGCCGTGTACATGTAGTATCTCTTTTGCATCTAGGTTGAGAGTGAATACCATAATCCAGGTGAATGTTGCTAACACTTCACTTTTGTAAACTGCATCTAACAATGATTTAGCAGAGACAGGCACAATTCCTGGGTTGTCAACATCTAATAAATCCTTATTATTTGCAAATGGGCTTTTTCAAAGGACTTGGATTATGTGGTATTATCTGTCAGCCAAGTCCAAAAGCCCAAATGAGAGTATCATAAATATCTTTGTTCCCTCTCTGGGTCAGATGTGGCCCACGTGGCACAGATTAATTTATATTGGGAATTAGCACATTTCTGAACTGGAGCCAAAATTTGCCTTGGAAATTTGCTAAACTATTATACCTTACCATTTATGTTAAATTTATTCTACTTCCAGACAGTGAAGCACTGTCCCTATCCAACACCACATTTGCCAGTGAGAGCCCCTAGGGAAAGAATCCTGACCCATAATCCGTTCAGAACGTTTTCAAAGATTGTTAAAAATTGATCAGAGTCTGGGTTGTCTGTTGGGGAGGATACTGGTGCATGTGGGATTGCTTCAACATCCCTTATTGCAAAATGGTGTTTGAAATTCCTCAAGGACTAAGCTATAACAGCCTGTTTTCCACAATATCCCTTAGTTTTCCTCCTTGTCTCTAGAATTGAGGGCAACCATGGTAAGTTGCTGAATGAGGAAGCCTTGATGACATGACTAGGCAAAGTATGTCATGCCTGTCAGTTATAACCCTAGACGGTTCTATTGTGACAGCCTGAGTGCATTAGATTTTACCATATCTCCACGTTGTAAAAGTGAATATTTAAGCACACGGGTAGTTTATTTTTTCACTTTCACACTTCATGCCCCTTTTCTGAAAATATACAAAAATTTTTTGGGGGGTGTTTATCTGCATTCAGCCATGTACATGCCTGGAAGAAGTGGGGAATTTGGGAAGACCTTTCTGGGAAATTTCTATAATCGGGAGGAAGTTTTGTCCTTTACATACAGAAATACCTAAGAATTGAAGGGAAATTTTGGATGTGGACAGTATGCAATCTTTGAGGGACTTTGAGTGTATGTTCTGAAAATTTCGCATTTTTTCCATCCTGGACCTGTATTTTAAAAAAAATGTCAATTTATTTCTAACAAAAGTTTAAAATTGGCAATGCAAACAATCATGTAAACATGTCTGCTTAAAAAGTAATTTGTATGCCTGCATGTGTATAAATATGAGTTTTCAAGAAGGGAATGTACATTACCCTCTATCTATAGCGTGGGCATTTGCACTTGTTATCAACAGTGCATCTCATCTCACAGGTTTGCACAACATTGTATATAATATCCTCATCTCAAGTGTTGTTGGTGATAGTGGGTACATGTCGGTGAAAGATGGTGGTGGTGGTGGTGGTGGGTGGTGGTGGGGGGGGGGGTAGCTTGGCTGGCTCTAAGTTCCATCCCTCATATTCCCTTCTGGATTTGTTTAATATTTAGGCATGCAATAAATTCTCACCACAGCAGTGTTGCTGTGAATTTAGGTGAATCAGGCCACCCCCTTATACGGGGCAAAACCAGATTTAAAACGTTTTGGTTTTACTAGTAGGCCTACGACTATTTAGACAACCACTTACTTTGCTACCATTTAGGTAGACAAGAACATATTTTTTGCACATTACCTAATTAGCAATATTGACCCTGGCCCTGCCAGTAGTTTTTTACGGGCAATATTTTTTATCATAATTTGTATGGTATGTTTGTTGAACTGTCCAAGAATTGATACTCTCAACTCATTATGATAAAGTGTGCCAAACAATACTTCTGACATGTTCGGCACTTTGAAACTGTTTCATGAGGGACTGCCTTTTTTTAAAAAAAAATTTGAACCATTGATTGACAAAGAACTCCTTTCCTGGAATTTTAAGGGCAGCAAAAGAGGAGCAGCTAATTTTTTTTTTTTAAATTTAATAAATTTATTGGGGATCTTATCTAAGAAATATAAACTAGAAATGTCTGTGTCCTCGCAGCAACTAAATTATCCTGCCAAAGCCCTTTTAAGATAAGAAATAAAAATGTCAAAGATACATTAACAGACAGACTATGGATCGGCAGATTCTAATGGGACCTTCAAATCACTCTCCTGTGGTGATAAACAGAGTGATTAAGGAGAGCATTGTTCTGCAGTGCCTTAAAAGGCAGTACCTGCGTGTTAAAAAAAACACGCACTCTGTACATAAATAGTTCCATTTTGAAAAAGTAACATTCTGATGGAATCGCAAAGTTGTTTAAAGGTACTTCAGTACCTGTGGTTTAAAAATTGGTGTCTATTCACATGCCATGTACAATGTACAACTGTTTAACGACCAGTGGTCATACAAGATAAGTGTGACAATGTAATTAAAGAGGTCAAACAGTAAGGCTGAATTTTATATTTTTTGTTTTTATTATAAGCAATGTTCTGGTACACATGAATTCGGGTATCATGTGTACATGCATGGTAATGAACATTGTTTATGTCCAAGGGGCCAAAAGGGAATCCCCTATTTATATGAAATTTGATAATCATCACTTTAGCATCATAACCATAATGCAAGTGCTAGCTAAGAATACCACTGTTTTTTATATTTGATGTATTGGGACAATATCACATGTGCATTTTAAGGCTGACTCACCGATTTTGCAATATAATTTCTTGGTGTAGTATTGAAATAGTCTCTTGAACTATAGATAGTCACCTTAAAAAAATAGCTTAATATTCCACAGTTAGAGATGAACGGAGTTTCCGTTTTGTCAAACAGTTACATTTATGCACAGTATAACAGTGCCATGGATACCGTGTATAACATTAACAAAATTTCCGGATCCGGAATTTTATAATTAAGTTGTTATTTTATCTATGAAAGACTTTCGATTTGACCACCGTGATTGGCAGTGGACAGCATTATGTTATGCCAAAAACGATTTGTTTGAAAATTGAGTGCGCCTCGGGGAATCTCGTCGGGGTCTCTGAGTCAGCCTTTAGCCTTGAACTAAGGGAATTGCCAATTCACATCCTTACCCATTTGGTGTAACACATCTTGAATTTATACTGTGAACATAAAATGGATGAAATCACCTATTTTACTGCTAATGGTGCCAATTTTGCTCTTTTCTTTCTGGGCATTGCAAAGTGTTATTTTAAACTTGCCGAATGTACTATGTTACAGATGTACATTTTTTTTTGTTGTAAAGAAAAAAATGCTTTGCAGTAGGGGTTAACTTTCTTACCTTGTGTAATATACGTTAAAGGTTTCCAATGTGAAAAGATTTACCACGCCATGTGGTGCCTTGGTTTTGCTCATTCTGTGGTTTTAAAAATTGTGACCCCTCACATCAAAAGGTTCTTTTCAGCCAATTTTATTTTTTTAAAGTAGATCAAAAAGGTTTTGATTAACAAACAGAAAGTGACATTTTCCCATGAGATTTAAATGACTACATCAAAAGTAGAAGTTTAGGGTATCGCTGGAAGTATGTGGCAACTGGTCATAAAATCCTGTAAATTGTCAAAAATACTCAATGTACATACCTACCATTCGATTTGACATAACAATCGTTTTACCTTTTCGTTCCAGATGAAAACTGCTTCAGGACCTCTATGTTCAATACCAAGAGGTGCATTGAGTCCACTCCAACTGCACCAGTTTTGGGAAATTTTACCTCAATGGGGTCTTTGATCCCACAAAAATCCTATACTACACATTAATAACCCTGATTTTAACACTCATTTTAAGCCACTAGCCAATACTTAGATTTTTTATTGTTATGGTGAAATGTTTGTGTTTTTTTTAACCTCCTCTATCTTGAACACTCGTTATCCCTAAGTACGACATGTGTTTATACAGAAGAGAATAAACACAATGCCCTGCATATAGGATTGGTTCAAAACACCCTGGTTCAAGACCAGATGCTTTGTTATTAAGACAAGTATCAGTTTGATGCTACTGATCAAGTCATTTGCGTAGAAAAAAATATGTGAAATCTGTCACTGCCTTTTAAGTAATCTGTATACTATTCAGAACGTGTGAAATATGTGTAACAGTACTACATGTCATAACATTTTTCATTAAAAGAATCTGAAGTGACGGCTTCAGAGAAATGCAATGACGTCAATGTCTGTCATTGTGTAATGATGGGTTTGAGACGGTGACATTAGGAGTGTCTTTAGTTCTGCAAAAAGTACCTAGATTTTCTTTTCTTCCTACAATGTACAAATTTGATAAAATATGAAGATGCAAATGTTTATCATACATGTAGCTCAACAATTGGAACATGAAACAAATAGTGTTCTAAGTGTTTGTTGCAGTGTAGCTGGCCTTTTACCTTACCATACCTTCTCTACCAAACAAAGTGGGGTTCATTTCAAATGCCCTTAAAACTCAGAGCAGCCTCAGGATATATTTTCCGTTCCCCCCCCTCCAAAAAATAAAATGACCCAAAAAAAAATGTCATCGTAATTTCACATAGGGCACTCACTAAGACCCGTAATGTTTGTAGCTACATACAGGGCTGTATTCCATGATCAGAACACATCCCAAACTTCCCCCCTTACAATTAAATCCCATCCTCGTATGGAAAAGACCGGAAAAGGAAAAGGAAAAAGAGTCAGCTATTTTGTAAAGAAAAAAAAATAATTGTAAATGTGCACCACACCACAGCAGAGTGTGTCCATCTCCCTGTCTTGTCGTTTGGCCAGACTGGGGGGGGGGGGGTTCTGCACTCCTCCTTCACAGGTGAGTCTGTTTTCTTCCCACCATATTCTGGGTACCGCATTTATACTCTGGTGAGGCTTTGATGATTTATATTCATTTGTGTGACGCCCCCCCCCCCTTCTGGCTCGACACGAATCGCCTTTTGGCGCGCTCGCCTCGTTTGGGACTAAAAATGTGTTGCGTGGCGTTTGACAAAGAGACTATGTTCGGTGTATGAGAGGCAAAAGAGGGATGCGAGGTAATTTAAAATGCCTTGCCCAAGTGCCCGCACATTGGCGACAGTGGTGGCTCGAAAGAGCGACTTGACTCCACTCTAGTATCAGGTGTGGTGTTGAGTGGGTGCGGTGCCGTCGGATGTGTAGGTTCCAACTTGGGTTCTCCTGACTGGTGTGCCCTCAGCTATTTTAATGTGATGTGGAGGAGTATGGCAAAATCTGGTTTTTGCTGTTTTACATACACTATGTTCACAGAGTACGAACGTCAATGGCCAAATTGCACTTGTGCCACATGGTGGTGGGAAAGTACATAAAGGGAAATAAGGGGAGGGCCGGTCGAGGACCGCTGTGGGAATTGTATCCCTTCTCCCGGAGGTCGGGGGGGGGAGGTGGATGTGTTAGAACGCTCAGACAAACACTTGGTGGGTGGGGGTATCTGGGGGGGGGGCCCGGCAAACAAATTCGAGTTGTTTATGAGATGCAAATCCCAGCGCACTCCACGGGGGGGTGTCCTAATACGGTCAGGCATGAGGTGCGTAGGGGTTTGCCGGGTCCTGACCGGCAAAGAACGTGGGGAGTGATGTGGCACCAAACAGGGTCTTAGTTTTTGGGGCTGGATTTGATGGGACGATCTGTCCTGGAGGAGGGAAGGGTACAGGGAGGGTTACTGATCGGGGCTCTAAAAAGCAGAAACGAAGACAGTCATTTATAATAAAATTTGGGCGTGGGGTTAAAGCTTGTTAATGCAGATGACGGCAGACAGTGAAGAAAAATCGGAAAGTGGGTTCAACAGGATTTGTAAAATGGTGGCCAGGGGAAATGTCAGGGAAGGGGGTCAGTGTGGGTAAGATAAATGTGAGGTCCGGGAGTCGTGGGGAAGGAGGGGGAGCACGAGAGCGTCGCGACTAAGAAAGGGTGCTTGTTCCGATGTAGGGCTATTGTGTTAGAATCTACGTAATATGAGACCCGCACTGGCCATAATGCCCATCCAAGGACCGGGGGGAAATTGAGGCTTTGGCAGGTGTGGTTGAAGTTAGGAGAGCCTGAATGGCACTAGTGGGGTGCAGAGGCCCGGATGTGTGTGAATACTGTGGGGGCAGGTCTGGGAAGGTTAACCACACCCTAAAACAGCTCTGTGTTGGGGGGTTGTGAGGAGTGCGTGGCTGTGAAATAAAAAGAAGGGCAGGGCCAAGGGTCAGGACGAGGAGGAGAAAAATCAGCGCTGGGCAGTCTAGAGCCAAAAAGCGGCGTGAGACGGGGACGGTGCGGGGGGGTAAGCGCAGAGGTGGGGTCCCAAAGACGAGCGGAACACGCACCTTGAACTGCGGAAGCGCACAATATGGTGTGCTGACGGGTGCGGTTCGTGGTCTAGATATCGCAATTCTACAGAGAATTGGCAGTGCGGAGGTTGAGAAAGTCTAAAGTGGGATGTAACCACATATGCCTTTAAAGGGCGTGGGCCGATCGTCGTGGACCCCCTCCCCCCTGATTTACTGGAAGTAGTATCGATTTTGATAGCAGATAAAGGCGGAGTGTTTCCAGTGTCATCCTGAATTTGACCCCGCAAATCCATTTCGCCTTTTTTCCGTGAGTTGGTTGCCGTCCTACTCCCCCCGTCCTCGCAGGTGTTCTCCGAGAACTTCAGTTTCCATCCTGCACTAAATCGGCTTCTTCCCATAAAACCTTCTTTGTCCTCTGGATTTACTTGTGTTGGTACATCTTAGGGTGCTCCAGTGTGGTGCCCTGAGCACTTCAGTGGATTTGTCACACGTTAAAAAGAATTAAATATTATATTTTAAGTAGGTAGCATATGATATCCATGCCTGGCAAAAGGGGGGAAATTTGCTATTTGGAGGAAATTTTTGACCTTTAAAATAAAGAAATACTGAAGTAAGGGAATTTTGAAATCTTGGAGGAAATTTTGATCCTATTCCCGGAAATTTTTGCATTTTTTACAGCCCTGATGATATCATTGATAATAAAGTTGCCCCTAAACATGCTAAAGTTGTGGCATAATTTGTTTCACTATAGCCCGACATTTAGATGTGACAGGCATAAAATCTGTCCAAGGGGCAGCATGCTATGTGACCCCAGCAATCTGGTCATCTGGACAGTGATATTTTGCACATGGAAATTATTCAGAATTTGGCCTTGAACAAACTTTAATTGTTTTTAACTTTCCACAAAATTAATTTTTTCCTTACAAACAATGTCTTCACAGTGCCTAATTAAATAAGTACTATGTGCATGTTGATAAAATTTTGCACTCATTTGTAGTTTGTAAAAAGCGCAAAATTAACCTAGCACAAAATTGTTGACATTCCATTAAGCAGCGGTTGGTCGATGGCCTGAGCTTGACAAGTCTATTGCTACACCTGTTGTAACCATCCTATTCAAACTAGTTGTCTATGGCCTGCTGCTGCTGCGGGAATCCTACATTCTTCTTGCTTATGACGAGTGAATGATGCTAAGGGATACAACCCAAACTTTTAAACTGATATTAACTTCTTTTCAGAGAACCAGGGAAAAGTTTGTGGTTTTGTCTTATTTTATATAGGTCATTCCAAGTTTCATGTGTTTACAGTACAGAGATACCATGCACAAAAGGATATATTGTAAACCCAGGGGGTTAATCAACACAAATGACCATACAGGGCCATGGCACAAACATGGGTTTCATTCAGCCTTCTGGTATATCAATGACCCCTTTTTTCATGAAAATTTTAGTATTGCAATGGGTTGTTTTTTTTCAATATTTCCTCAAATTTGTTGGAAAATGGGAAGCCAAAATTTACCAAATTTGCCAGAAGGTCAAAATTTGGAGGAAAAAATGGCAAATCTGTGTTAAATTTGGCCCCAAATCTGCAACTCTGATATAGCTATGTGTCCCTTTTCCAGCAAAATTTGGTATAGATATGGGCCCTACTTCCAGACTCTTGGAGGCACATCCCTACCCAAACCAAACTTGAGAACCCAGATTGTAAAAAGTTTTTTTGCACAACATTTGTTTTGAGGGCACATGTGGTCCAGTGTATAAAGAGCACAACCCACATGACAAAGGTTATGGGTTTGAGCACTGCTGTGGTGAAAGTGTTGTGCCCTTGAATAAGGCACTTTACCTTGGTTACTCATCTCTACCAAGGGTTTATTTATTTGACATTCACCAATACAAATGGTATAATCATTTACAAAAAGGATATAGACAGTAGACAAATGTTTCTAAATACTACAATTATACAAACAACATAATACATGTAATATTAACATTATATTTCATTACAATTTTATCAAGAAAAAACAAGTGTTTTAGGTGTGTAAATGGGTACCGGCATTATTCAATGTTGGGAAGGTAACAGACTCGCTGTAGAGGAGGTGTAATGACCCCCCCAGCAACATTTTATGGTGGAGTCTGGCCCAATCACTTCAAAAAAGAGACGGGCACTCCGTTCCTGTGTAGGCCTACACAGGTCACGGCTGATTTTTGTTATGACAAAACCAGAATAAATACAAAAATTATTGCCGGCGACAAAGTTCTGACAACCGATTTGGAATATTTAGTCCACTAACTACACTATGTATAGATTTTACGAAATTTCATTGCAGGCAAATATGATTTTTCATAAAAATCTTGTTTTCCACGTCTTTCTATGGAGAATGGCCATATAGAGGGCGCTATAACACACAAATCTTGACCTTCATAAGTCTCTATGGCAAGATTCCCACAATGGAATTGTCTGCTTTTGGCAGAGGTAATAGCACTTGTACGTCCCTACTTATATCATTTGTCAAAATTGTGTCGCCACTTCTTCAAATTGTTCTAAAAATAAGAGACAATTTGTACGGGATCAAACAGCCATGAGGTCCCTCCCGAATCCTGTTTACATCTGTTTTCACACTTTGCATCCCACTAATATAAAAAGATACATTTCTTTTGGTGTATAGCTCTAAATCACAAATTTATAAACAAGCACTCCATGTACTCTCAAATTGCAACCAAACTTGGGTCATAGATGCATCATGGAAACTCCATGTAAAATACATGGGCCAAAGGTCATCTGAGGTTGAGCGACAAAAGTGACACTTGCCATGGCTCGCCTTGTTTGTAAAAAAGAGTCCCTGAATATTTTGAATAAGAAGTAAATATGGTACATAGTGAACATCTCAAAGGTGTCAGGTACTGCATTTACACTGGGCAAAAGTCATTTTCAAATTCACTTGTTTTGCAATGACAGTTTAGCGGTGCCAAAAATCAGTGATTTGGGGCCAAAACCCACCAAATTTGGCCAAATATCATTGATTTTGGGCAGGTCCGTATGCAGGATTTTTTTTACGGGGGTGCGGGTCTTCGAAAAAGTGGACCTTTTTGGAAAAATGGATCTAAACCCCCTTAAATGGTCCTTTTTTGGGACGTTTTGAACATGTCATCACCAGAAAAGTGGACTTTTTCATCAAATTTTCTCTAAATATTGGACCTTTTTATCAGAAAAATTGGCAAAAAGTGGACCTTTTTCCCCTTTTGTGGAATTGGGGGGGGGGTGCATACCCCCTGCGTACGGGCCTGATTTTGGGCCAAAATTTGTTAAAATTTTGAAGTTTTTCCCAAAAATTTTACCTCCCAAATCTCACTTTCCCCCTAAGAAGTCTGGCACCACCACTGCAATAATATGATGACAATGAAGGCTTCACTTAAATTATTCAAGTTTTAGCTGTTGCAATATATCTATGGTTACTTGTCATGCTTGGTTAACTTCAAATCGATTATGACTTTCCTTTACACCCCAAAAACTTCATAATGCAATTATGTCTTATTCATATTCATTTAAAATGAATGATGATAGCCATAATTCGACCTTTGAATTATTTCCTAATTGTCCTGTACCTATTAACATTTATTCTATTACCTCTGCTGCCCATTATTGAAAATGCAGCATTCTGATTGGTCATTTTACTGCCCATTATTCTGCAATAATGGGTCGCCGATGCATTTTCTTATTAGATGAAGCTGTTTTAGGTAATAGAATAGAAATAAAGGGTTGGCAGTGTCATTTATGGACTCATAATGTATCCTCGGCCAGAAAAACTTTCAAATAATGGGCTCGACTGCGCCTCGACCATTATTGAGTTTTCTGACCTCGGACACATTATTCGCCCATAAATTACACAGCAAACCCTTTATTTCTTAATTACAGAAATAAATTTGATTATGACCTAAGTGAATTCAATGACAATTTTGTCCAGTGTAAACATAATATTTTACTGAACTAAGGTGGCCATTTTTATATTAGACAAATTGTTTTAAAGGGGGATGGCCCATTTTAAGTATAAAGTTTTTTATCTTGATAGAATGGCCTTCACACCCAAACCCCATCTGCCAAGTTTTGTGTTGATATTTCAATCTGCTTTGATGTGAGAGCTAAAAATGTGATTTTTCAAGCCCCTAGAGGACTGTAAAATTAATATTGGTCAACCAAAATGCACATTTTTGCTCCCATTCCAAACCAAATATCATTTAGTCCTAAAATTTTACAGGGTAAATGAGAAAAATAGACGCTTTCTTTAGATACCAAACTTTTGACCACTCCTGGTAAAATCTGGGGTTCTAGGGACGAGGCTATTAGGGATCGGGTCATGGCCCTTTAATATACAACTTTCAAAAAATTACTTCATGCACCTTTAAATCCTTGAGTGTGTTTATTTATTTCAACCTATTGAATTGTGTGTTTACCAGTCTTAGCTTGATATTAAAACAGGAATTTAACTCTTTGGACATCTTCCAAAAGAGCAATTTTGAGAGAGAGGCAACACATTTTTGTTCAGTAACAAACAAAATAAGCTTGTTGGGAAGCAAACAATCAAATTCGGGAGTAACAAAGTAAAACTGAGGGGTAAACAAAATTGAAGTAACAAACAAAATAAAATTGGAAAATAACAAAATAAAATTGGGAAGTAAGTTTGTAAATATTATAGGGTGGATCTCTCTTTTTAGGATAGCCTGAAAAAAAATGAGTTAATGTGTAATTTCCAAGTCTAGTTAAACTCAAATTCCAAAATGTCACTGAATAATCCTTGTTTTATCTACTGACAATTTGATAGCCTCCAGCAATAAGAATGAACTTGGCTAAAAGCCAGAATAAAGAGAGTGAATAGATAGCACTGTGTAATCGAGGGTTTAGTGCAAGAAGGCCCCATCTGCAATAGCTGCCAGGTGTTAGATTTGGCAGATTAACACTTAATAAGAACACAACTGACAAGTAGCAGCTATTGCAGATGGGGCCTTCATGCACTAAACCCTTGATAAGGCCCCATCTGCAATAGCTGCCACATGTTAGATTTGGCAGGTGTAACACTTAATACCAACACAACTGTTAAATGGCAGATATTGCAGATGGGGCCTTCTTGCTTGGCAAAGCACAGGAATGTAACCTCTTAAACATGCTGTTAAAAGTGGAAAAGTTTGCGTTATCTTAATTTTTGGTTTCCCTATTCGGAAGCTGGTGCAAATTTAGCAGTGTATGAAAATATTGTACAATTTGAATGTGAAGATAGAGAAATTTGGCCATTTTGAAAATCATAACTCTTTAAACAGCTGATAAAAAATAAACTAAGTTTGTGCTTGAATAATAAAAAAATGTGATTTTTTTAATTTGCACAATAATTTTGTTGCACATGCACTTATACACTAAAAAAATATTTTGGATGTTGTTAAAGGGGGATGGCCTGATTTAAACCTATAAATTGTTCATCTTAATAGAATGGCCTTCACCCTAAAACCCCATCTGCAAAGTTTTGCGCCGATATTTCAACCCATTTTTAAGTTAGCGCTAAAAACGTGATTTTGTAATCCCCATAGAGTACTGTGTAAAATTATTATTGGTCGACCAAAATGGGGCATATTTTCACTCATAACATCCAAACCAAACATCCTTTAGCCCTAAGATTTCACAGAGTAAATGAGAAAAATAGTATTTATAGCTTTCTTCTGATAACAAAATTTTGACCACTTCCGGTAAAATCTGGGATCTCTGGCTATTAGCAATCGGGCCATGGATCTTTAAAATTTAAAATCACAAATACAAAAGAAGAGAAAAAAAAAATCTGCTTTACAGTAATGTATGGCAGAGACAGATTGTTTTAAACAGATTCTGGTCTACAAGTAGCTGAAAGCATATTTTGTAATGTTTGGTTTTATTTTGGCCTGGCTTGGGCAAGGTTCAGAGGGTGTATTGAGCCAATCCCACAATGCACCAGTTTTGGGAAATTTCACCTTAATAGGGTCATGTGATCCCACAAAAATCTTATTAAAAAATTTATTTATTAACACATAAAACTGACTTTTACACTCATTTTAGCCTCACAAGGCACTACTTAGGTAATTTTAGCATGATCATGAAAATGTCCTGTGGTTCTTAAACTTTTGGAACACTTTTTATCCGTAAGTACTGACATGAGTTTAGTACAGTACAGTATAGGCACATTGCAATGCATTATGGGATTGGTTCAAAACACCCTCTGGGTAAGGTCCTCATACAAATATGTTGGGATTTAAATATGGGTTGGGCTAAAGGAAAGGAAGTGAAGCTGGAAATAGGGGTGTCATTAAAATGAGAATTAAATCTCTTGAAACTCTTGGATTTGGCTCTGGTTATAATGTGTGGTAAGAATCTGATGACGGAACCGGGAAGGAAATGGATTTGGAAATATAGGTGTTGTTAATGGAGAAGAATTTAGTAAGGATTTAAAATGTTCAATCTTGCAATAACTGTAATTGGATTGTTGTGTGACCCTTATTAGGAATGTGCGCAATAAAATTGGGTGTTACCTTGGTTGGTTTGAAAATTTACAATTTTTAAACATGCATTGAACATATACATGCCATATTTAGGTTCCTATTAGCCGCCGTGCAGTAGGCTGACGTGTACAGTAGTTGTGTAGTTCAGAATCATGCTTTGTGTTGCGATTTGTCTTTTATTGTCAGTTTTCTTTTTTCACAACGTGTTATGGTCTGAGTGCCGGCCCAGAGGCCATCTGGTTAGATATCTTAGCAATTTGGACAAAATCCAAAGATAATTGTTACTGTTACAATCAAGTCTGCCATACTAGTATTTAAAGGAGGCACCATTAGACATCAAGGTAGGGGTATGGCATGGAAGGGTTTAAAAAAAATGCTCTTTTGTGACACACACACACAAAAAAAGCATAATTCCAACTAACGAGAATTGTCAGCCAAAAGAGATTAAATGTAGTAAATTAAATGTAAATGAAATGCTTTTTAAGATAATATTAACCTTTAACACTTAAGTGCCTAAGGGGGAGTTCCATAGTACCCAAGATTTGTTTTTCGGCGATTTCTCACTTGTGAAAAATATTTTCGAACTCTAATTTTGTGTAATTGTGTAACTTATCGATGCGCTTCTTTCCATAAAAAAAAAATACTAAAATTTCTTGCCTGTTAATGAGATAATTAGCTTGGGTCCCTAGGAACCCCCTCTTAGGCACCAACGGGAGTGTGATTTTAAAAACAAAAAATTAGCAAACCCTGTTGCCAGAAATATTTCTCTGCTTATGTATGTTCATATGCATGAAACAAAATTAATTACATAATCAGAAAAAATAATTAACCCTTCATGTGCTGAAAAGAAGCGATTCCATTATCGAGCGACTGCGTGCCATTGCTATACAAACCTATGGCAAATACGACTGCCCCCACAAAAAATACAAGAATGTACAAAATGGTAATGCTTGTGTTAATATATGTAAATTGGTCCTTCTAGAGCAGATATAAACATCAAAATGATTTGCAATGTGTATGCTGTGGAAGCAGGGTCGAGGAAAACATCATGTTACATTTTGAGCGATTTTGACACATTTTGAAAACAATGATTTGGCCCTAATTTCCAGACGATAAACCGGAACTCATTTATATTGCACCTTTGGCCTAGTCTTATGCCCCCTCAAAGGTGGTATGAGTTTCATTTTAAATTCCCTCGGGAAAGTGGTTTCCTTGGGGGAGGGGGGGGGGAGTGTTCCATGGAACCCCCCACCCCAGGCGCCAAAGTGAGTGATAACACCTTAGGCACTTAAGTGTTAAGGCGTGATAGTCAAATAGAATCAACTAAGTCCCATTTATTTAACAAAATGGTCAAAAATGGGCAAATTACGAAGTTTTATGTCATGACCATATTTGTAATCTTCATAAAAATACAGCTTATAAACAGTCATGGCACTTCATACTATAATTTCCATAAAAGTGCATTCCATTGAGTACAAACATGCCTAAACTTAGGTCAATAGTAGTTATTGATATTTTCTTAAAATTGATAGATACTTAAATATAATGTCTGACCTGTACTAATAAATTTTACTTTACCATGGGCAGAGCATTCAGCAGTGTTGCCAGTACACCAGTTTTCTTGCCCAATTGGGCTGACTTTTGAGAATCAAAGAGTGCTGTCAATTTTATGACACACGCCCTCAACGTTTCTTGATGGTGAGATTTGGGGGGGGGGTGTTTCCGTAACCTGACCAGGTTATGAATTCAACAACCTTGACGGAATAAAGCTGTATAGGTTGTTGAATAGGTTGTTGAATTCACAGTGTTTCCAAAACATGGTCGGGTAAACCTGGTCAGGTTACGGAAACGCCAAGATTTTGGCATGGTTGTGGTTTCTTTTAATGAACTAAAACTTTCTTGGGGTGCCTAATTTTTAATAACAAGCCTGGATTCTGGGGTTCTCAACACAAATGACCTTATGGGGTGTTCTGCAAACATGGGGCTCATTTTCAGCCTTTGGAAATATGAATGACTCATTTTTCATGCCAATTTTGGTATAAGCAATGGGTTGTTTTTTTTTCAAAATTTTCTGAAATTTGTTGGCAAATTAGGCCAAATTCCTCAATCGGAAGCCAACATTTTCCAAACTTGTTATAAAATTAGTTGAATTTCCTCAATTGATTGAAAGCCAACATTTTTCAAATCTGCTAAAAAGGTCAAAATTTTGAGGGAAAAAATGTCAAATTTGTGTTAAATTTGGCCCCAAATCTGGTAAAGCTATGGTCCCTTTTTCAGCAAAAATTGGTTTAGATATAGGTACTCCTTCCAGATGCTCGGAGGCAGTGGCGTAGCCGAGGGGGTGGGTGGGGAAATCCATCAAGGGGGGCTGTGGTCCCCCAATATTTGATATTTGAGTCATAGATGCAACATGGGATCCCTCATTTGTTGATGAGGTCAAAGGTCACATGCCAAGGTCAAAGGTCATGTGAGGTCAAGTTGTAAGGCTGAAAATGTAAAATTGACCTCAATTGAAAAGTTGGAAGTTCAATTGGAACCAAACTTGTTTTTTGAGATTACATGCAAACTCTCATTTGTTCATGAGGTCAAAGGTCACAATCAAGGTCAAAGGTCATATGAGACTATCATTTGCAATCCACGACGACAGGCGACACATGCGGTCCGCGGACCAGTGTATTTTTTGTATCTCCTGGACAAACAAACACTTGGGCCAATTGCAGCCAAACATGATCAGAAGAACCACTAGCCCAAGGTTCATATGTGGTGAATTCAGATTGTGTTCAGAGGTCATGACCTTTGAACTTTAACCCATTCTCTTCTTTTGGTTAGGTTGCTTGTTTTTTTGTATCTCTTGGTTTCATTTATTTGCCAGAAAACACGAACCATCCCTAAACCAAATGTTGGCCTTGCATGGCACTTACTCCCAAGATTATTGGCAATCAGTGAAATGTACTTGAAAATGGACATTTCCAATTTAGTCAGTATCTATGCCAAACAATTTATCTGAACTTTTGATAGCCTGTTCTAGAAATATTTAGACATTAAAGGGGCATTTCGTGAATCCACAACCACAGCCTCGTCCCCCCGACTTACCTCAACAAGTTGAGATTTTCTTACATCTGAACTGTTGCATAAGTATAGTACGTCTTGCCACTCTTGCATGCATATTCGATCTACTGTAGATTAAATTCGCAATTTTGTATTTTTAATTTGTTGTTTTTTGACTGGCCTATTAAGACACAGTGACCTATGGGCGCGTAATAAATGAACATTTGCTCAAACCAACAAACGCAACGTCAGATCAATGAAATTTTGAAACAACCTTTTCTTTGAGAATATCTAGTTACAATTAAACAAAAATTAAGGTGCTAGGATCACAAAATGCCCCTTTAAAAGACAACATGATACTGATGTGCAGGCTTCATGTGTAAGATACATTTTCCATCAGCTAAAGACACTTCAGTGATTTGAAAAATCTTTGGAAATTTGCAGTAATAGCTTCAAAGTCAAGGACATAAGTCTGTAGAATTCCTCATAAGTTACCTTTTCCAGCTGTAGAATTGACAGAAAAGAAGAAAACGGCAGTGTTCCAAGATACGATTCGCTATTCAATTACGTGTTTGTAGTCGTGCCGTTCCGACAGTAATGACTAAAATCTCCGATTCTGTCCTTATTAGGTTGCTCTTGGTCTTATCATTTGCAGGGTATGTTGTTAGGATACCTGTACTTGTTACCTACATGCAAAATCTGATTTGTGATGTATTTTTCGTATTTGCTTGATTTAGCAAGTCACTGATAGTGTCTTTAAAGATTTCTTTGACCTTTCAGCTATGGTAGACAATTTCTGAAAAGTAATTGGCAAACAGATAAATAATATCTGTATCCTATTTATTATTTCCTTTGAGATAACAACACAGCGAAGCAGTCCATATATAACTGTTTATTTGTGCATGTGACCCTATCTTAATCCACCACTACAACCATAAATCCAACCTTTGCTAACATTATTATGATTAATAACAAGGTGGTTTTACAACAGGAAATGTCTATCATTTTGGGGCTTTATCTCTGGTGTATGGGGCACTACCAGTGTGGGCGTATGATCACTGAAAGTTCAATACCTGTTAGAGTAAGTAGTCAATATAGCATCCGGCAGGTGTGTGGTCAGGATGGAAGTAATTGATCAGTAATTGATAAGGGGGATAATTTGTTCTTGCGGGTTTTTTTTTTACTGATCCAATGCCCGGAGCCAATGAGGAAGCTGAGGGGTGAATGCTATGCTGTATTGTAACAGAGTGGGTTCTGATCAGTGGTGGTGCCAGAGTTTTTTTTGGGGGGGAGGGGGGTAACTGGGAGGGGGAGGAAGAAGAAAAAGGGAAATTGCCCCACCCCCTGGTGCAACCATGGGTCTGATCACACCAATGGTGAACAAACTCTGTTTTTAATGCATGGTGTAGTGCATCAGTGATTCTATATTTTCCCAGACTACATTAAGCCGTGCCCCTTTGTGGAGAAGAAAACTGCTCTCGAGCTCATCTCCTGCTCATCTATGGCATTTTGTATCTGAGTTCACCCTGTAAGTTGTAAGCAGGGTGATGGCCATTTTTGTAAATTACTTCAGAAGAGAGAATGTTTTTGCCTGTTGTGGGAGCGGAGCGGGAGCCGAATTCTGCGCACCTGTCAATCAATACTCACCATGGCTGTCGTTGTGTGGTCATTAGGTAAATCATGGAGTTAGCCCGTGGTGCGGGTTCTAAAAATTATTATTTTTTTTGTTAATCACAAAATGCAGAAAAATACTATGTGATAAATAATGAGTTGTAGTTCAATGAGAAAATAACTGAGATATTGAGGAAGAACATTTTATATTATTGAATAATTAACAATAATGCACCTTCCTGTCCATGTATTTTTATTCTTCAAGCATGAGATAAAAATATGTGGACATGTTTGTAGAGTTATATGGACCTCTCTGAAGCATGGCGTAACCCCTTTCAAATTAAGATAGCCACATTTTCGTGTAGGGCTTCCACAAGGATGTAAGCCTTGTAACTAGCTGGGATTTATTTGTGGGAGATATCATGATGATAATTGAGAGCCTGGTGAGTGAGAAGTTTAGCAGAATCCAGAAATTGATTAAATTGATAATTAAATCCCATGGGTCTGTATGTAATTGGCATCTTGTAAAAATGACTTGCCAAAATTTGTTTCACTATATCTGTTAGTATGTTTTGTGTCGTCTGCCAAGAATTGCAGAAGGCACATAGGGAGTATCTGGTTGTATGTCTGGTATCTGTGTGTAGCTACATAATGCCCTTTTAATTTTTAAAAATGTTAACCTTAAAGAGCCCTGGCCACATGTGAAAATAGTGCGCCCTCAAGATTTTTCAAAAATCAATATTTTTGAATGGTTGTAACGGCTGTTATATACAAAAGCCTCACCCGAAATATTAGACCAAAATCAGCTTCTTATGGGTAAACAGACGATTTTATATTTAAGTCGCCAGCGACCGGTAAATTAAGAAGCCGACGAAAATGGCATTTAAACCAAAAAACCAAAAAAAACACAACCAAAAAACAAAACAAAAAACAACAAAATAATAAAAAACCAATACAAAAAAAAGAAAAAACAAAGCTCTACAAAAAACTAAAAAAAAACAAACACAAACCACTAAAACCAAAAAACAACATAAAACAAAAAATGCAACAAACAAAAAAAAAACAAACACCAACAACCAAAAACCTTGTAAAAAAAAAAACAATAAAACAAAAACCACAAGAAACAACAAAAAAAAAACACCACTAAGCCAAAAAAAAACAACCTAAAAACAAAAAATAACAACCCACAACAAAAACACCTAATATCAAAAAAAAAACACACAACAAAACAAACAACAAAAATAAAAACAATAAAAAATTATTTTAAAAAAGGTTTTTATCTTTTTTTAAAAACAAACACAACCTAAAAAAAAACAACCACAAACCCAAAACAAAAAAAAACATAAAATAACTAACAAAGGCATAGGTAATGAGGTAAGTTGTCCCTAATAAAACTCCAAATCTCAGTTAATTAAAGAATACAACTAGAAAACAAACAAATTGAAAACAACACCAAATATCCGTCATACATTGAAATCCCGAAAACCCACTCTTAAGAATAAAAAACAAACAAAAAAAACAAAAATAAAACAAAAAAGCCAAATAAAACTACAAACCAAAAATAAATAATAACATCAACCATCCACAAACAAAATAATAAAAAAAAAAAAAAAAAATCAAACAACAAAAAAACCTAATAACCACAAAAAACAACATAACACTAAAAAACATAAAAATAACTCACGCCAACACATACCCCAATCAATTCATCCACCAATCATTAAAAAAAGAAAAACCTTAAAAAACACAAAAACCAATCACACCCAAAACCCAACCTAAGATACAAAAAACAAATTACACCAACAAACCAACCAACACCCACCACACCAAAAAAACTACAAAAAAAAAACCGAGCACACCACCAGAGGGGGGGGGGGTGGGGGTCACAACCAAAAACCCATACAACAATAATATCAACAAAAACAAAAATACAAACAACATGAAACAACAAACGCCCACCAATAAAAAAAAAAAACGACAATTACAAAAACCCCTAAAAACAAAACACCAAAAAAAAACCACAACGAAACAATAAGAAATGCAACAAAAAAACAAACAAACCCAAACAAAAAACAACAAAAAATAACCAAAAAAAACCAAAACCTTACCTAATAATCATTAACAACCACAAAAAAAAAACTAAAAAAAAACTAAGAATTTTTTTTAAATACAATAACACAAAAATACAGATAAATATAACGAGAGAAAATGAAAAACAGAAAAAAAGAAAAAAAAAAAAAAAAACAACAAACATTTTTATTTTTTGAAGATAAACAAAAAAAAAAAAAGTAAAAACAACAAAAACAAAAAAGAAATATCAACACACAAATAAAAAATTTTTAACCTTTTTACAAAAACAAACAGACAACCCCAAAGAAACAAAATAAAAAAATCATAAAAAACACAATAAAAAATTAAAAAAAAAAAAAAAAAAAAAAAAAAAAAAAAAAATGTAACCAATAATAAATCAAACAATAAAACCAAAAAAAGACAACAAGACAGAAAAACAAAAAAATAAAAAGAAAATAAGAAGTGGAGAAAAAAAACCAAAAAAAAAGAACTAAAAAAGAACACACCACCAAGCACAAACCCCCACACCAAAAACAAACCAGCACAAACCACAACCAAACAACCCCCACCCCCACTTCTCTCTCCCCCATCTCCCTCCCACACCCCACACAAACCCCAACCTCCCCCCCTCTCCCCCACCCAAAACAAATATAAGCAGAATCAACCAGAGAAACACAGAAACAAGAGACTCAAAAACCAAAGCAATATGAAAAAAAAGCAGACAAACCAAAAAAACAAGAACTACAAAAATAAAAATCACAACAAACCACCCTCCCCCCCCCCCCCCCCCCCCCCCCCCCCGCCACCCCCGCCACAAAAAAAACAAACGAAAAAAAACGCAAACAAACAACAAAGAAATTGTAATATAATAAAAAATTAAAAACATAACAAACAAACAAAAACAAAAACAAAAAACAAAAAAAACCAAAAACAAACAACAAAAAAAAACTAAAAACAAAAAAAACAAAAAAAAAAAACAAAACACTTATTTTTTTCAAAAACAACACAAAAAAAAAAAAACACAAACAAAAAAACACGTCCGATTATGAATGTTTCCCACGCTATGCCACTGTTGATCAGTCTATAACCTTTGTGGTTTTAATTCAGTGAGTATGAGTCAAAAATATTAATGTAATATTTTTTTTTTTTTTTTAATTTTTTATTTATTTTTAAGTTGGCCTACAAATACTTGGATGTCTTTACCCAATCAATGTCCCTATCTGTATTGGGGGTATGTTATTTTTATGTGTAAAAATATAATTGTTCTTCCAATGGCCTAGCATCATTTGAGAGCAAATTGAAGGAAGAAAGAATTTCATATTTTGTGGAAAAAATGTGCCAGTGCCGCTTTCATAAAGACACTATAAGTGATTTAAAAAATTTTGAAATTTGCAGGAATAGCTTCAAAGTGGAAGATGAGTCTGGAATTTCATAAGTTACTTTCCAGCTGTAGAATTGAAAGAAAAAGGAGGAAAACGGCAGCAGTGTTCCAAGATACGATTCTCATTCAATTACGTGTGGTAGAAATTGTCCGTTCAGGACCAGTAATGACAAATCTCCGTTCGTCTGTATTAGGGTGCTCTGGTCTATCATTGGCAGGGTATGTGGATACCTGTACTTGTTAAGTACATGCTTAAATCTGATTTTGATGATTTTTTCGATTTGCTGATGTAGCAAATCACTGATTAGTGTCTTTAATAGATTGATTGCCGTATGATGAGTTCCGTAAAGAGTAACACATGTGGAAAGGAGGGGCGGGGTGGGGTGGGGTGACATGTTGGTGACTCATGTGACCTTCGTGACATCAGTGACCTTTGGCCCCCATTCTCAAACCGGACGGCAGACGACACTTGCGGTCGGGGGACCGCGATGTTTTTGATATGAAAACGACAGTATTGCTTTTCAGACCAATGAATTGTTACTAAAGGATTGATGCAACAAACACAAATTATCATGATAGGAAACATGGCTGATTAGATCAGGAAAACATGGGATGACTGCTGAAATAAGTTGAAATTTTAAAATGATAAAATGAATGAAAATTGTCAAATTCGTTCTCTAAAATAAGGGCATAAATACAATGGTGCCAATTTATGAAGATAAAGTAATAGTTTTTTGTTACCAAAATTGCATTGTCAATTTAAATAGAGGCAAACATTTGTCTTTAATGCCTTATAAATTACACTAACTATTGGTGTTACGGATCATCAATTCTAATGCCGATTGAAATAGCGGTGATTGAACCAGACTCACAACGATCTCATAACAGAGCAATATGAATATAAACATGAGTGTTTTAAGTGGGTTATAGAAACAAACAGTAAAATACATCTATTTCCATGGTACCTTAATCCATTTACGTGATTTGTACGCTGTACATTCAAATGCTTAGGATCCAAGGGCATTATCTACAGTGCATCGTATATTCCATCATACTCTGCTTCATGCTTACTACAAACCATTTTCATATACTTGGCAAAATTAAAGCAACTTTTCTACCGCTCAGGAATTTTGTAACCAGTACAGCACATCATAAGATAAATGGAAATATTTTTTTACAAAAAGCTCAATTTTTATACCACTTGGAAATTTGTAACCCAGTACGGACCACAAAAATAATTTGAAATCTTTTTTTTTATACCAAAAATGCTCAATTTTTTCTACCACTTAGGAATTTTTGTAACCCAGTACAGGACCCATAAGATGACGCGAAATCGACCAAAACACTCAATGGTTTCTAGCACTCAGGGGGGCATTTCGTTACCAGTACAGCACAAATACGATAAGCTAAAATGGGATATAATAAAACAAATGAAATTTGTTTAAGGGTCCACTTCCATATTAACTTTGTTTTGTTTTAATCTGCTTTTGAACTTAAAACGTCAATATCTCAAAATGACCAAAATGTAAAACTATATACAAAACAAAAAAACCTATTTAAAAATTAAAAATTTCCAAACGTTGTGATATTTTGCCTCCCTCCCCCAGATTTCACTTTTCCCCCCTCCCCCACAGAAAAAGTTGGACACTGCCCATGACCTGGAATTCTTAGCTCAAAAAAAGGGACGAGCAGGGTTAATTGGGTTAAAGTTGCATTGAAATGAATTTGAGGGGGTAAAACACATGAAAATAGCACAAAATTGGTCAATGTATTTTTGTGTTTTTCTGGGGGTAAAAGTAGGGGATCCATCCCCCCCTATGACTCCTTAGTGTTGCCACTGTTTGACTGATATCCACTAACCTTGATAACCTCTGAAATTAGAAGTTGCATTCTAAAGCATGTATACTCTGTTCAGTGTAAGGTGGAACATGACACCATTCTTTTGCCACTTACATTTTATCAGAGGAGATGTTCCAAATTGTGCCAAAATACACTATAGCTACTATAGTATATTTACTCTAAAGTTGCACTGTTACCTTTGGTCTTTCCTACTGTTATTTTAATGTACTTTATCAAAGGTCATGTTTCATCTAACAGTGAATACACTATAGCTGCATGTAACCTCAACAGTGTTATGCATGAGTCACTTTTGCAAAGCACTGTGGGTAGGTGTTCTGTACTGTGGGATTTATGATTGTACCTGGCGATGTCTGGGGATATTGTGAGCAAGACATCCACTATGATATGATCTTTATTTGAATCATCTGTATTGTAAACATATAGCCAAGAGATGTTTTGAAACCAGATTTGATTTTTAACATATGTTTTGACAATTTGGTTTTCCAAATTGCAGCGCCAAATATTGAAATTATTTGAGAAATAAGTATTTGCTTTGTGAACTTACGTCACGATTCTAACATTTGGTAACCAATTATTTGGAAGATGAAAAGATTCTCCCAATAAATATGGGGATGTACATGTAGATTTTATATGGAAAGGGTGTATGTCCTCACAGGTTCAGGAATTTTGACCCCCAGTGCATTTAGTTATGTATTGATGAGATCTGTCTGTCCAATTATTTGTCTGTCTATTCCTCCATCTGTCCATCCACTCGTCTCATGTTGTAGTAAGTGTTCGTGTGGACGGTAATAACAACAATATTCGTTTTTTTGTCCTTACTAGGTTGATTTTGGTCGTATATGTGCAGGGGTATTTAGTTCGATACCCATACTTATTATAGACATGCAGAAATCTGTTTTTTATTATGTTGTTATCTGATTAGCCGCAAATACTCAGTGCCTTTAATTTCGCAATCAGCTCACTCTCAAACTGTAAGATGCAGGCCCATGGGGGTGGGTGCGGTGGGGGGGGGGGTAGGGGGGTTATGGGTTTTTTAGCTACTACTTCATAGATCTCTGAGCTGTCTTGTTCTCCTATCCAACCGAAACGTAAGATTCCATATTTTTTTAATTTATATATGCTATTTTGGAAAGAAAAACAAGATTGTCTGAAATTTAAAGGGTGATGACCAAATTTAATTATACAATGTCATCTTGATTGACTGGCTTGACCCCAATACCCCATCTGTAAAGTTTGCAATGCGGATATATTTCAATGTGTTTTGACTATGAGAACTAACACACCATGAATTTTTTAAAACCCATAGAATTACTGTGTTTTTACAAATAAATTGGTCGACAAAACCGGGGCAGGCACATTTTCCATCATAACATCCAAAACAAACACCTCTTTAGTCCTAAAAATTTCACAGGGCAAATGAGAAAATAGGACACCAAGATTTTGATCTGCTCAGTTAAAATTGGTGTTTGTGGACAAGGCAATAGCAATCGGGCCATTTACCTTCACCCATGAAAAAGAATAAAATCTTAAATACCTCTTTAAGTTTTATAATTTTTAGGTTAAATATTCATCAATACCAAACTTTGGGTCAGTCTGGGCGGTCACGCAATATATTTTTAGGTGTTTTAGGTCATGGTCACTTATGATGATGGTATATCAACATAGTATAGTATTGAACCAGAGGGTGTATTGAGTCCATCCCACAATACATCAGTTTTAGGAAAATTTCACTTAAATAAGGTCATGTGATCCCACAATATCCTAACACATCAAAATCCTGAATTTAACACTCATTTTAGCCCACAAAGTGCTAGTACTTGAGTAATTTTGATCATGATCATGAACTACTATGTTGACCTTAACCTTCTTGAACACTTTTTATCTTTAAGTACTGACAGTATAGGCATATTGAAATGCATTATGGGATTGGTTCCAAACACCCTCTGGTATTGGACCAAACAATTGGCATAAGTGCACAGTCCTCTTTACCTTGATTTACCTGTTTATTGTTATTGTAAATAATTGATTTGGCCATTACCTGTAGTAAAAGGTGTAAAGTCCATGGTTACACTCATTAACTGTCATTAGGCTATTGTGAATGTAATCAGATAAATATCTCTGTTGGTATTTAGCAAACATTTAAATCAATTGTAGCAGTTTGATGACTAATTGTGTTAATTGATGTGTAATGACCTGCTTGACAGAGAGGCACATGTCCTTTTCTGATTTATCAATAAAAAGAAATCAACCTCCCATATTAAAACTTTAAAAGGAATGGTTTTCTATACAATGTGGTCCTTAGTACAATTGAGGGGGAAGGGGAGGAAATTTGAAAATATCAGAAATACAGGCTGATTCAAAAATAAGTTTACTTATTTTTGTCATGGTTTAGTAAAAAAAACTAAGAGGAATTCTCCATAAAGTAATATATATTTCCAAAGAGCAGTTTCTGAAGGTGTAAATTTAAACTTTAATTTTAAATTTGTGCATGCCAAACCCAAGTTATACTCATTTGAATAAAATCACCCATTTTCCTGACTGTACACATCTGGGTAATTTGTATGAGTTTCTATTCACACCAAATCAAGTAAAGCGTGAACAAGATAGATCCATTGGTTTGCAAATTTGATTGTAAAAAATGAAAGTTTAGCTATTATACTCACACTCAAGAACCATAAATCAAACATAAGTTCATCAAGTTTGAGGGTTAAGGTGTAATTTGGAGCTGAACCACCGCTTAGAGACCACACTGGATGTATAAAGAATAGGTCAATTCTTTTAGGCCTATTTATTTATATCAAAAATTGTGCCACCACTTCTAAGAAGCTTTTTGTCTAAAATGCATTTGTTTCCCAAAATGGTTGTAGAACCACTGCTTTTTTGCAGAACCATTGTGATTTCACTGAACTTTTATTGGTCTTTTGAGAGTTTTCTTTTCCAAAATTGTTTAAGATTCTGTAAAACACAAAATGGTTTTGTATAGAACCAAAATACAACAGCATCCTTTTTGTAACAGGTTCTGCATAAAAGACAAAAAGAAAGTTCTAAGTTTATTTTTTAAGAGTAATATTTTTTTTAGCATTGTTTAACCTGCAGTGACATCACTGTGCTATAATCAATTTACCTGCTATGGCAAGCCATTTGGTCCTTTACGTATTGTGGCAATGCATTTCTTTCAAAAGCCACACATTGCTACAATATGTAATGGCCTTAATGGCATGGCTAAAAAAAATACTGCATAGAAACTGGCACCTTTAATATATTCCTTACTTTTACTTTGGATATCATTGAAAAAGACAACTCCTGATATATCGACTAAAATGGACATACAATTCACTGGCCCAAATAATATTACAATTTTCACCAGTGTTGTCCTTGATATTTCTGTCAATTATGATTTATTTGTTTGTGAGAAGTGTAAATGAAAAAAAAATCAGGAAATGGTCAATGTCATCGCCATTCCAACTTGCATTCAAATGCTTGTATCACTATTTTTGTCAATTTATGAATTATTTTGTTTTGTGGAAAGTGTAAATGAAAAATCAGGAAATGGTCAATGTCATCTCCATTCCAACTTGCATTCAAATGTTTGTATCGCTAGCAGTGTTTGTGTGTTTGAAGGGATAAGCAGCGATAATGCGAGAGAAGACAAAAATTTGGAAATGCATTTTTTAGCTTATAAATCAAAGATGTACAATTCCATATAACTACTTTAATGTAGGAACAAAAACACCAAATAGTGAAAAAATGAAGTATTTGAGGAAATTTATCATACCGCATACCGTTTCCTGCTAATAGCCATGGAGTGATGACGTCTCAAAATCTATACTAAACAGCTGATTGTGGTTTATACCAGTACAGAATAAACAAAAATCAATAATGTTTGTGTTTGAGGTCAAACTGTACAGGTCATGGTGCACAATATTATGTTTACAATTCTGGAATATTCACAGTCTCAAGTCAGAATTTTGATACGCATGTATACAAATTACACAGATTTCAAGCCAACCACTTGCAGGTTATGTTAGCACATATATGCCAGTAACCAAAATATGAATTTTGATGATTTTTTCAATGTTCAGCAAATTGCTGCTTTTCCCTTTAAAGGTGCTTGTTCCGATTTATATCTATTGTGTTCTCACTTGATATGAGAGCCTGGCACTTGTACATACGCCCCATCAAGTACTGTGGGAAACAAACTTGCGGTTTTGATGGTAGAAGCAATGCATATTGCAAAGCCCCTATTCGATACTGTGCTAATATTGATGGTTAACCACTAAAACAGTGTTTTTTGTTTATATCTTGGGAATGAAATGGATTTAAGAGCTCAAATTTCAGGACGATAATGAGAAAAATACGGCCTTTCATCTGATATCAAAATCGATATTACTTCCGGGTAAATCAGGGGGTCCCAAAGACGATCGGAACACGCACCTTTAATATAGGTGGATGACTCTCACAGCTTTGGTAAAGTAATTGTCTTCATCTTATTTGTCATGTCCACATGGGTGCTGATCCTCGGAGTCTCAAACCCTCAGATGAAACCTAGTGTATTTGACTCTGTAAACTCAGTCAGGGGATTTTCCTGCAAATGATCCTTAAAAATTTCCCATGATAATAACCTTGGTGGATTTTGTGAATCCTCGGACGATCTTGTAAGTGAACTTGTGCTGTTGTGCTGTATGGTCAACTTCCTCAGAAGTTACAGGCAAAATACTTTGAACTGGCATTTTCCTCAAATGAACAAACATCACTTGTGGGAAACATGGAGGATTGTTTTGTCTGTTTGTCTGTTTTTCCAACGGGCCAAAATGATACACACTAAGAATATTTTGAGCTTCCCCAAGACACCGAACCCTGCTACGCACCTGTATTTATAATTCAATACTCATTTCAATCCCATTCTGTTCATTCTTCTCATTACACTTCCCACGATAGTACTCTCAGTTATCCTCCATAAATTTTTTGGCTTCTGTCGCTACTGGACTCATTTCAAATTTATGTAACACATGTTTTCAATGGGACATGCTGGAAGAACAAAAGTTTAGAGTTACATATTGGGTGATGCATGACAGTGTCCCATCTGCTTCTGTATATACTATATAGTAATTGTTTATTTTTGCCCATCGTAATTTTCACATTTTTTTTCACAAAAAGCACCACTTGAAAATTTAATATATCTTATTGGTAAGCAAGTAAAGTGTAATCAGATCCGTATGCAGGATTTATTATTTTTTTTTGGGAGGGGGGGTGTGGGACTTCCAAAAAGTAGACCTTTTTTGGTAAAAGTGAACCTAACCCCCCCTAAAATGGTCCTTTTTTGGACTTTTTGAACATCTCATTACCAAAAAGTGGACTTTCTTGTCAAAATTTCTCTAAATTTTGGACCTTTTTATCAAAAATTGCAGCAAAAAGTGAACCTTTTGCACCTTTTGTGGAATTTGGGGGGTGGGTGTGACCGCACCGCACCCCCTGCATATGGGCCTGAGTGTAATGTTCGTTATGGTAGTCATTTTGTTTCTGCAAAAGCTTAGCAGCACGTGCTAGTCAGCACTTTATAAACAGCAAAATACCGTAAAAGTGGTAATTTTCGCACGTGTAATTTTTTGTGCTTATGCATTTTTAAGCATTATCACTTGTTTTTAAATTTGCTTTTTCAGCTATCCTACATAGACTTACACAATAAACAATTTTTGTGTGGTTTTATTTTCGCGCTTGCTCAAAAGTGCACGAAAAGTGTGAAAATTAATGTGGCATGAATATTTCCACTTTCAGTGTAAGCATGCGCATGGTAAGATTGTAGTAAGCATTCTGTGAATCTGCTAAGAGGGCAAATGAAGTGTCCTATAGCATATCTGCCATTCCTGGGGAGTAATGGATAAACAAAGCACAAAAGTTCATATGTATTGGATTGCATGTAGCGAGCATGTAATCGATGTAATGTTTTCATTTCCCGCCAACGACTTCCCGAAATGTTGTAGCTATCATTACCAGTAACTTTGTCGTGTTGCCGCAGTCATTTTCGGAATTAGTCAACGGACGTAACGGGGCCAAGCGTGACAGTGGGTGGGTAGGAGTGATGAGATGTATTCCGTGCTGTCATCACTAACGGAAAGAAGTTTGGGCTCAAATTGATTCTCACCTCAGGCTGCTGGTACTCCTCACAAATTATGTTGTTGATGTGATATGGAATCAGAGAGTTGAATTATTGGAGTTTGAGATTTAGGTACCATGTTTTTTTGAAAGCAATAATACCACATATTAAATGGCACACAGCCATAATTTTTGCTTGATGTTGAATTTTTGGTACCATTGTTTTTAATTAAAGGGGGATTACATGATTTAAGTCTATAAATTTATCATCTTAATAGAATGGCCTTCACCCCAAAACCCCCATCTGTAAAATGTTTGGCTAATAGTTTCAACCCGTTTTGAAGTGAGAGCTAAAAATTTGCTTTTGTATTCCCCATCAGTTAAGTGTTAATTAATATTGGTCGACCAAAATGGGGCATATTTTCACTCGTAACATCCAAACCAAACATCCTTTAGCCCTAAGATTTCACAGGGTAAATGAGAAAAATAGTAGCTTTCTTCTGATACCAAAATTTTGACCACTTCCGGTAAAATCTGGGGTCCCTGGGACGAGGCTATTACCGATCGGACCATGGCCCTTTAACTAAAGCGCCCTCAAATTGTTTAGCTGTAGCTAATCTCTGAATAACTATTTTTAGTAATGAAAATCCCTAATCTTAGTGCATTTGTACAGATAAGTCTTTTTCATCAAGCTTTTTGTCATTTTAAGGGGAGAAATTTAAGATGAAGTTGGTGATATATTTATGACAATCTTTCATTTAAAAGCAAAATCATAGGAAATTGTTTATGTCCAGAAATTACATATTATTGCTTTAATTTTAAAAGTTAAAATCCCATCAGGAGTGCCATATGTACCCCCTTCTCTAGTCTAACTTCTTCATGTAATAATATGGAACTCTTTTCATAATTATATTTAGGTATTTTTTTCATGTTCACGGTTTGTGACCCATTTTTTACCAATGAACAGTTTGCAACTTTTAATATGCATTGTTGCCTGGAGTTTAAGAGGAAGTTGATGTACTGCCTGATTTGAACTTTGTGACATTTTAATCTTTTTAGTGATCTGATACTCTAACAAAATAAAAAAAAAATCAGTTCAGTGCCAAGTATGAAATAAATTTGTTCATTGAAAAAATCACCAAAAATCTTAATTAGCCTTGCTAGGTGTACAGGTAAAAAAGAAGATCATCAAATCTTTTGTAATATTTTCTGACTTTTTCTTGGATAAAGTGAAGTTTGTGACCTTTTTGAAGTATAATCTTTTATTTAAAAGCAAAATCAGAGAATTTGCTTGTCTTGTTACATTTTCAAGAAATTCATGGTGACCTTTTGATTGACAGTGTTGAAAATTCAAACACACCGAAAAAGTGAATCTGTAATGAATAGTTTAGGTGTAATTGTCATTCAGTAGATAATGAAAAAAACTCATTGCCAAAATTTAAAGTCACTATCAATGATTCACATGAAAGAGTAAAAATATTTCAAATTTGCAGGAATAGCTTAAAAGTGAAGAATGTCTGCAAAACGGTATTCGTTTCCAATCGAACAATTGTCGAAAAGGAAGAAAACAGCTGTAATCAAAGATATGAATCTCCATTCAGTTATATGTTGCCGTAAGTGTCCATATGGACAGTAATGACTAAAATATCCGATTTTGTCCTTATTAAGTTGTTTTGGGGCCTATAACTTGTGAGGTATGCTGGAATACCTAAGCCTGTTACAAACATGCAAAAATCTGATCTTTAATGATTTTTTCTATTTTCTGGTTGAGCACATCACTGATAGTGCCTTTAAGTTGATTATACCTGGGTGCACTCTGGTGTAATGAGCAAATATGTTCAATTATTGTAAAACACGTTAATTTTCATGTTTGCAAATTACTAAATCTGCAACAATTTAATTTCACTAATTTGAATGCTTGCTGTGTAAAACTATACTAAATAATTTTTATTAGCGGCAATGTAAATTAGCAAATTGGACAACCTGGAAAATTTTGAAAATTGCTAGCAAAATTGAGTGGTTTTACAAAATTGCAGTGTCCATAGGCTGCTGCAACAGAAATGGCCAAAATCTAAAATTGATCTGCTTGTAAAAGAGACACTAGCACAATTTGAAAAATAGTGCATCCTCAAGATTTAAAAAAAATGATAGTTTTCCATGGTGGCTTTTTTGTATACATTAGCCCTTACCTAGTACCTGAAATTATTGAGCCTAAATCATCATCCTTATGGGTAAACAGAATAATTTTATAATAAAACACTCGGCCATGGTTTTGTGATTCGGTAGACAGTAGATTGTGGTGTTAAATTTAACACAAGAAAACACAGCCAGAGTTGATTCCCTCAGCACCCACCCTGTTTGACCGGTCTGTGACCTTTGTGGCTTTATTCATGATAACAAGTCTGTGATATTCATGTTATGTGCATATTGGTTGATTAAAGTTACAACAGGCCCACAAATTAGGCTAAAATCACTGAATGTCTTTAACCTCATATTTAGGCTTCTCTTTGTTTTGTGGTTTAATTTTTTTGTGCATAAAATGTATGTATCGGTGTTGTCAGTTTTGCATGGTCCTAGACTATACTCTCTCTGCCATAATTCCTTTTCTCTGCATCAAAACTATGCCCGCATTCCCGCAAGACAGAATCATGACAACGCGCAAGGGAAAAAATTGATGCGCATTACACAGCAACTCTGTGTGCATAAAATGATGTAGATGCTTATTTCAGAAAAAGAATTGTGATGGCGATTATATAATTTGAGAGCAAATCTATGAATGTCACTTTAAAATGGTGTGTGGCAACATAGTGTCCTGTTATGTTACATGCGGCAAACATAGACTTCAACATAATTACCTAAACTTGAAGCTACTTGAAGTGGTAGTCAGCTTTAATTTCATGCTATGTTACCCAATACTGGTTTATGCTATCATCTAGCATTAGGTATCTTTGCGGAGAAGTCATTCCCTTTCACGATGAGTTAATTAAGTACCCAGTAATTCAATCATGCCTGTGTGAATCGTGTCTGTCTCGCTGTCAGTCCAATAAAATAGAACAGGATCTAGCTGCTGAATGGGGATTGTTGTATAGTGAGTTATTGAAAGGGAGTTGTTTACAGTGGAGTTGTTGTCATCATGTTGAATATTTGGACCCAGAGGGTGTTTTAAGTCAATCCCACAATGCGCCAGATTGAGAAATTTCACTCAATAGGGCACAAAAATCCTATTCTTAACACATAAACCCCATGACTTTTACACTCATTTTAGCCCACAAAGAACTTTAAGGAATTTGTTATCTTGATCATGAAATGTCATGTGGTTCTTAAACTTTTGGAACACTTTTTATCAGTGGCGTAGCCAGGTGGGGGAAAAGGGGGGGGCAGAGCCCCCTCTGAAAAAAATCTTGAGGGGGAAATCGTGAAAACACGGATATTCATTTAAATCGGCCCCTCTTCGGATTCTTTTGCCCTGCGACCGGGAATTTTTTGCTTGTGATCTGGACATTTGTTGCACCTACCGGTAAATTGCCCCCTCGGAACCACCAGGCTGGCTGCGCGCCTGCTTTTTATCCTTAGGAAGTTACATGTACATACAAGTAGGCACATTGCAATGGGATTGGTTCAAAACACCCTCTGATTTGGACCCATTGGGTGGCGTGAGTATTTGTTTGTCGAATTGGGATGTACCCCCTTTTAATATTTTACATGAAACAAATTCAAGAGGGGGTACATTTGAAACTCTTGCCATTGAATTAGTGAATTAAAAAAAACCACTAAAGTGTTCAGTATGGTGAAAAATTGAAACTGAATTCTGCCAAAATCCTGCCTGCTATGACCAACATAGTAAACAGTACCTCGCAGATGTCCTGGACAGAGACTATATATACCCTGTTCAGTGTAAGGTGGAACATGACCCCATTCTTATGCCACTTATATTCTACACATTTTGACAGAGGAGAGGCTCCAAGTTATGCCAAAATAAACTATAGCTACTATTATATTTACTTTAGGGTTACATTATGACCTTTGTCTTCCCTAGTGTTATCTCAATGTACTTTATCAAAGGTCATGTTCCATCCTATACTCTCTAAATGCAAAAGAGTGAATTTCACTCTTTTGGAGTGACTACAGGGACCCACTCTTAAAGTGAGTGAAATTTCACAGCTTTCAAAGAATACTTTTGGGTCAAATTTACTCTTGATAATTTAACAAATGATAAAACGATATCATTTTGTCAATTATCAAGATCATATTTGACCCAAAGAATGTTCTTTTTAAGGTATGAAATTTCACTCTTTTTGGAGTGGCCCTGTAGTCACTCCAAAAGAGTGAAAGTCACTCTTTTGCATTTAGAGAGTAGTGAACAAGCTATAGCATAGTGGCCAGTGCCATCCACCCTGCCTGTCCATTGGGTACGTGTGAACAAAGCACATTGATCTCATGCTCATCAAGTCCAGACATATAAAATTTCCACACTTTCAAAGGAATACTTTTTGGCGTAAATTTACTCTTGATAATTAACAAATGATAAAACGATATCATTTTGTCAATTATCAAGATACTATTGACCCAAAGAATGTTCTTTGTAAGGTATGAAATTTCACTCTTTTGAGTGGAGCCTGTAGTCACTCCAAAAGGTGAATTACGCTTTTGCATTTAGAGAGTGCTGAACAAGCTAGTAGTGTGGGTTGGTGTGTATTTCCGTAGGATTTCATGCTAAAAATGATTTATTGCTGTTTGGGTTGCAGTAGGGCTAAACTGTCAGAAATGATGGTGTGCAATTTTTTCGGACTGATGCCCCCTCCTGCAAGGGGGGTAAATGTTAGTACAGGGAAAAATTTAAAATTCAGTCAAATTGTGTTTTGAGTTATACTAATGCGTTCATCTCCTCAAAGGTTTTAAAATAAGTAATATTTGCCTAGGTTCCAACCTTTACGTAAAGAGGTATAGCCCCATAATGGTTTCAAGGTCATCCTGGGGGTTAAATGCTTCGATGTTGTTGATAATGGTGTCAAATGATTCCTTGTGTCATACTGAAACAGAAAATGCAGTAACGTTTTGGGTGATATCACCATTGCGACACCAGAGGAAAAATTCTGTGACCCCATAGGCCATGTAGGACCCTTGCCTACATTTGCTATGTAATTAGCCAATCATAATTAACACGACTGGTAAAATAATACATTTTGGATCCTGTGAGGAAATACAAAACAACTTTCACCACTTTCAACAAATCGGAGCATTGGGAAATTTACCCCCGGATGACCCTTGAACCATTACGGGGCTATAGCGCTTTATAAGGTCGGAACCTAGCAAATAATATCTTTTCTAATCCGTATAATGAGACGAACATGTTAATGTACATTAAAACACAATTCGACTCGATTTAAATTTTCCCCTATAGTAACATTTTCTCATTGAGGAAGGGGGCAACAGTCCGAAAATTTGCACCCCATCATTTTCATGACTGTCTGGTCCATTTTGAATGAAAAACAAGCAAGAAATATCAACTTTAGCACAAATCACACGGCGAAATGTTTCATTACATACCAACCACACTATATAGAATAGTGGCCAGGGCCATAACCCCTTCTGTCATTGGGACACTGAGCACATTGATCTCATGCTCATCAAGTCCAGAATATAAAATTCACAGCTTTCAAAGAATACTGGTTGGGTCAATTACTCTTGATAATTAACAATGATTTAAAACGATATATTTTGTCAAGTATCAAGATCATTATTTGACCCAATAGAATGAATGTTCTTTTTAAGGTATGATTTCACTATTTTTGGAGTGGGCCCTGTAGGTCATTCCAAAAGAGTGAAATTCACTTTTTGCATTTAGAGAGTAGTGAACAAGCTATAGCATAGTGGCCAGTGCCATACACCCTTCCTGTCCATTGGGTCACTGAGCACATTGATCTCATGCTCATCAGTCCAGGACATATAAAATTAGAGTGATCTATGTCACCCAGCACAATATGAGCTACAATATGCTGGGGGCGGAGCGATCGAAGCCGGTCGGGCCCAAGAAAGGCAGCACGGGCGCCGCACGACACAAACAATAGGTTTCAGGAAGTACCCTGTGAAGTAGCTGTTAGGTAGACATGGAGTACCCACCTGCATGGCTACCACATCGCCAGCCGCAATAGTGGGGGTAATCATCACCTAGGTACATCCGCAGTAGTACCACTAGTCACCCATGTTGGAGTACCTGCATGGGTACTCCATGCAAATGAGCTTTTAGCTCTGTGTGAGTATTGTAGTAATTTTATCCATTACTAAACATTTTGGTCACATATGTTATATGTTTTTACACAAAAGGTATATATAAGGGTTTTTGGTGATGCTCAACTCAAATATAAGATGTTACTACAAGCTTGAAAAAGATCAGAAAGTCGTAAAACAACAATGGAATGTTAGGCGCCCTCTATGGTCCAAACTCCAAAGTGCTGCCTACTAGGCAGCCGGTCGGGGAGTACCTGTGAAGGCACTCCCGTGGAGCTGCAGATAGAGGTCTCCACTATGGTGGCTTACATGGGTACCTGTTCGTCACCTAGCAGGCAACTGCAGAGTACACTCTAGGATGGGTACTGTAAGTAAGATAGCTGCTAATCACCCAGTGGCTTGTGTATTAGCAAGTATTAGTTGTAGGTACTGCATCAATAATGTATCAAGGGGGTACCTTTAGAGTATAGAGATAAGATAACATGGAGTAGCCTAAGCTAGGGTTACCCGTGAGTAGGAATCTGCGTTGTACTTCAGAGATAAACATTTTGCTCGGTTGTAGTTGTTGTTGTAGTTGACTGTCTGTAGTGATGATATGCAGGGGCCATGATAAGATTACTGTAAAACATGTAATTTCGCGAGGTACTTAATTTCACGAATTTCGCGAGTAGCAGGAATTCGCGAAATTAAATCCTCGGGGAAAATATTGCACTAGTACATCAGCAATCATCACAAAATTTCAAATTCGTGGAAATTAATTAATACTCGCGAAAATGGCACCAATTGCAAATTCGCGAAAAAAAAAGTGACCCAAGAAATAACATGTTTTAAAGGACCTTAGAGTATCCAGAAATTAGCTGCCTTATTCTTTATCCTGATATAGGACAATATAAGAATATTGCCATCGGAATGCCGATCAGATGTTAAATTGATTTCATGAATCACTCATGTGCATGATGGATTTTTATGAAACCTTGGCCTATAAAGACCCTGGTGGAGAAGAACATTCAGAAGTTTAGATCATGGTGATTCAGCGGTACTTGGGATAGGGTATTGTTGAAAATGGTCGTTTCGTCGAATGACTTTCTGTGGAATGGAATTTACCAAATGCTAGAATTGGGAATGGTACACAAGTAGAAAGGGCGGCGCTAGCCAGACCGGTGGTTCCAGAGGGGGCAAGGTCAGGGGGAAAGTTCCTGGTGGGTGCAACAAATTTCCCGATCACAGGCCAAAAACTATCCTGGTTCGCAGGGCACAAAAAAGTCAGGAAAAAGGGCTGATATTTCACATGAATATCCATTTGTATTTCCCGATTTGCCTTCAAAAAAACCATTTCAGGGGGGCATTGCCCCTCTCCCCTAACCTGGCTACGCCATGGATAAGGGCATTTGAAGTAAAGCGCAAATTGCTAGACAATTGCTAAACCTTTTTGGGAAGTTTTTGTTAGTAAAATCAAAATAAACATCCCCCAGCCCTTAAATTCCACTGGGTAATGAGACAATTTATAAACCTCTAACTCCTAACTTCTGATACCAAAATCTTAGTTTTGATGGGGTAGGGGATGAGGATTGAGGTGTTGATCGCAGGGTGATCGGGTCACCCACCTAAAGTGATCAAGTGGTTTGTATAAGCAAGGTGATGGGTGACAGTTAACATCCTGTGGCTAGATTATAGCAATTGCTGATACCTGCCACACTCATTAGCTGATGCTATGTGTATGTGATCATATCTTAATTAGGTGTAGTGTGTACGCACGCTCTATTAACTAATCAATGTCCTTGTGATCAGGAAAGCGAAATTGTCAAATATATCACACAATTTAAAAAAAACTTTGATACATCATTATTATGCTGTAAACATTAATTCAAAGTAATGAATTTTTTAAAGGGGCATTTCAAGATCTACAGCCTCGTCATATCAAACAAAGAGTAGATTTTTATTTCAATCTGAAACGTATCCTAGGGTTAAGTATGTGTGCTAGGATCACAACATACACCTTTAACTCGTTTTTTGGTAAATGCATAATTCATTAAAGGCGCTATCAGTGGTTTGCCAAATCAGAAAATCAAAACAAAACATTTTTAAAATAAAATCCATTATGTTTCTTCATTCCATTCAATAAGCTTGGAATTGCAAGTTTAAAGGCTGAAAGCAACCTTAATAAAGCAAAATCAGATATTTAGTGTAATACGTAATTGCATGGTGATTAATATCTCTGAAACATGCTGGCATAATTCTACAGACTTCTCCTTCCATTTTAGACTACTCAGCAATTTCAAATATTTTTAAAAAAAAAAAAAAAAACCTGATAGTGCCTTTAACTTTGTCAGTGCAATCTTGCATTTAACTTTATTTGCTGATTTAAATTTCTAAAAAATTTTTTTTTTTTTTAAGTTTTTTAAAATTTGCACAAATGTTTACAGGGAAAACATGTTCTTAGCAGCCGTACAATGAATTATGAATGATATTTACTTAGTTGAGAAGCATTTTAAAACATCTGACCACAACCCATAAGGCCTACCATAATGTAAAAAGTGTCTTGGAAGTTTATTTTCAACATGTCAGGAAACTGGGCCAGTGAAATGAGGAAATCTAATGCTTAAGTTGGGTAAATCTTAAGTTTAAGCATTTCAGCTGTGTTGTAGAATGAGTGCCACCAGCAGGACCCAAAGGACACCAATATCTCATGTTATGGTACTCTATAGTATATGTAAGTACCAGTTGGGGTCTTTAGCAAAATTTATTGGGGATTGATATTTAAAAAATCTAAAAACAAAGTAATACATAAGAAAAATTGGTGAATGATTGATTGTGAAATGTGATTGATGATTTGTGGTGATGTGAGGAATGTGAAACAAGGGGGATTGGGGCCAGGGACAGTTTTTGAAGGCCCAATGTAATTTAAGCTCATTTGTAAATGGTCAGACCTCATAAAGATCACATTACGCTCTAAATGTAAACAATTGAAAATTCACTCCACAAAAGAGTGAAACTCTTGTTACCACTCCAAAATGAGTGGGTTTGTACTTAAAAAAAGTGAATTCACTCAAAAGAGTAAAAATCACACTCCAAAAAGAGAGGATTTCCATCGTCTGAGGAGTTAAATGAAGAGACAAACACTTTTGAGGAGTGTTTGTAAACGATAGGAAATCCGAAAATGGTGGAAATCCACTCTTTTTGGAGCGATTTTCACTCTTTTTGAGTGGAAAATTTGTCTTTTTAACCACTCATTTTGGAGTGGTTTACAAGAGTTTCACTCTTTTGGGGAGTGAAAAATGCAAATTGACCTTTATATAATTATACTTCCAGAAAATATATAAATTGAACAGACACAATGAAAGAATGATTGCAAGCTTAAATGAAATGCTTAATATTGCCTCTTCTAATAGTATAAAATGCTCAGTCTTTATTTCTTTTATTTTCTCACTTTTAAAGGTCCATGGTCCGATCGCTAATAGTCTCATCCCCGGGGACCCCAGATTTTACTGGAAGTGGTCAAAATTTTGGTATCAGAAGAAAGCTACTGTTTTTCTCATTTACCCTGTGATATCTTAGGGCTAAAGGATGTTTGGTTTGGATGTTATGAGCGAAAATATGCATCAGTTTGGTCGACCAATATTAAAGGCTGATTCGAGACTTTCCCAAGATGGGCCGGCCCTTAATTTTCAAACAAATGTGTTTTTTGCAGAATGTAATGCTTGTCCATTATACTAAATACATGTGAAAATATCTAAGCTCAAATCGAAGTCCTTCATATAGAAAATCGCAACTTTGTTATAATTTTCCGGATCCGGAAATTTAGTTATACACAGTATCCTATGGCACTGTATACTACTGTTTACTACACATAAATGTTTACTGCATGGAAACGAAAAATCCGATACATCTCAAGCTTTGGAATTGGGCATTTAGGTGACTATCTTTAGTTCTGGTTGACTATATTTTCTATAAATACACAAAAAATTATATTTCAAAAATCTCTGAGTCAGCCTAAATAATTTACACAGTACTCTATGGGGATTACAAAACATGTTTTTAGCTAAATTATACTTAATAAAGGTGCTGATTTACCCAGAAGTGTCAATTTTGATATCAGACGAAAGGCCATATTTTCTGATTGTCATCATGAAATTACAGCTTTCAAATCCATTTCTTTCCCAAGATACAGACAAAAACTACTGTTTTAATAGCATAGTAGGGGCATTGCAATATACATTATTGCTTCTACTAATAAAACTGCAAGTTTGTTTCCCAGTGAAACTTGATGGTGGTGAGTGTATGTAAGTTGTAGACTCTCATATCAAGTAGAGAACATGATACACATAAATTAGAACATTCACCTTTAGTACCACCAAAACCCAATAGAACTCAATGAGCTGAGGTGAGAAAATGCACATGTCCAAAAAGATGCGATGATGTCATCGTACCAACACTCATATGGGCACAAAACCGCTGGCCAGGCCAGCGACTCCCCCGTGGCTTGCCATCCCTGATCATGGGAATGGTGTGCCGGAGGCCCCGGGTTCGAATCCTGCCACGGATGTCCAATCTTCTTAGCTTCTATCCTTTTACCCCTTCCCTTCCTCTCTTCTATCAAGTTACAACACCTTTCTATTTAAGTAGTAAAAGGAAACCATGGCAAATAAAGTATGGTGTTTACAAATTACAGCCTTTAGACATAAAAGAGCCATTTTCTCACGACTTAGGGGGTTAATTGGCCATTTGTGCATACAGTATTTTTAAAAACCCGCCAGATCAATTAGTGAACTATGGTGGCATTAGCTGGCTTGCCCTGTTGTCCGTCGTTGTTGATGTAAAGACTTTCTCAGGACTATTCATGCCTGGTTACTATCTTAACAGATATGAAGGGTTAATCATTACCAATTCATGAATAAATAAAGCCATGATAATGATGTTTACACCTTTCAAGATCTATGCATGACAAATAACGTTACTTAATTCTACTACGACCAATGTCATCCAATTGTATCCTTGTCATGTTGCTTTTGTTTCTCACTAACAGTATGTTATGATACATCATATACTTTGTAAATTAAATCAAATATCTGATTTTATGAGATTTTTTTTAGATTTTCGAATTTAACAAATTGCTGATAGTGCGGTTTCCCAAGCCATAGTAAATAGGTTTGATCACAAGTTAAAAACAGTTATTGTAAAATGCAGAGCCAGAGAGAGGTTGATATACTGCAAATTAAATGTTCAGAAAAGGTTGTGTAATGACCATATGATCCTACTCTCTATTCTATGATGAAGTCAACGAGAGTTCACGGTCTCACCTACCAGCAGAACAAAGCAATACAAAACCTATGGATACAACAGCAAAATAGTAATAATAACAACCCCTCGGTCAAATTTCAAAGAAACTTAATCATAACCTGTGGGCTAGTTTTAATGCTCTTTTTACCAGCGGATGTGACCCTACTTTTGGTTACCGTGGTATCTTCAGCCTAGCCTCCTCTCTATGCTAACTACACTGAACATAAAATTTGGATATTAAAACCTGTCATATATAACATTCACATATTGCCTCTAAAATCTCTGTAACAATTCTAACCTGCTGCCCAAATTGCAATTTAATTCCAATTAACTATTCATTAAGCCATTAGTCCTGCTTCCTGCACTAACATCCTCATGTTGACATCTGTTGGTATGAATAGATCCCACCGGCCTGCCACCATGTAACGTCAGGCTAGATTAACCCTTTCACCCTGGTATCTTCTCTATAGATATAGGCCTATAGGTTATGATGCATAAGTGAGTTTTTCAGATGGCTTCTTCTCCAAAACCACTGACCTAAGACTAAGGTTGTTTGTAACTCAGTTTGAATGCATTTTTCATGCTGCTTGGTTCCAAATATGGTAGTGGAAAATAATTTTGGAAAGTTTTTGAAACAATTGAATATTTTTGATCTGTGAATGATATAATCCTTGCAGTCCCCATAGGCCTTGACTGATAAAACAAGCACTTTCAGTCTTATATTTATGAGTGGGAGACGATGTTGGTTATGGGGGAAATTAAGCACGGTGTGTCCCATAGCTGGTGTTCTTTTGGTGCTTGCCTGTTTTTTTTTTGCCATATTTTCTATTCAAATCAATAACTTGCCAACAGCTGTGTAAATCTCATTGTGTTATCCATAACCAAAACATATTGATAACTCAGACCAGTTTTTATAACAGAATGTTTTGTTGGACTAGTTATTCCACTAGCAACACCTGCAAATTTTTATGAAATTTCTTTGCAAGCAAATACATTTTTCCTCAATCCATCATTTTTACACATATCTCTTCGCAAGCCTATAATGGCAAGATTTGCACAGTGGATTTTTCTGTTTTTACAGACCTAGCAGAAGCGGGCCGTTGCTTTGTAAAAAGTGGTGGTGCATCCAAGTGCAAAGCACTGCATTGCACGGTAGTCTGGGGATGTGCGCCCCCCTATTTTTTTTTCTAAAAATAAGAGGCAATTTGCATGGGGTCAAACGTCTGGTGGCCAGTATATTTTTAACTTGAAAACTTCATTTGCAGTCATGCCAAGTTCAAACTCGAATGTGTCTACATTTTGGAATGTGTCTACTTTTGACTGTAACATCATTTTCAAATTTCTGTTCAAGTATCCGGTGGTTGAACTTGATCATCCTTTCCATTTCTGAACATATTAGTGACATCTTGCCGTTCCCCATATTAGCTTAAGACAGATTGGGTGTATTAGACCTTTCCTATCCGAAAAAGCAACCTCGATTCTGGTTAATTCGATCATTATCTCACGTCTTGATTTTGTAATCCATTTTGTCTGGTTGTATCAACTATGATCAGCTACAACGTTTACAACGAAATTCCAACATGTGCCCCCCAGCGCCCCATACCTCATTCTCAAGCACAGAAACCCGAAAAACCCATGCCATATTACACCTTTTGCTTATTTGAGCTCACTGGCTACGGCCGTGTGGAATTTCGCACATAATTCAAAAAACGGCCGTCTGTGCCTTCACGGCATTTCGAAGGTACCTTGCCGTTTCTATAACTTGTCATCGTGCTTTTCACTTACCAACCATTAGTTCACTCCGTTTCATCATCTGAAAGTTATTGAAACCTTCACGCGCAACCTCATCAGCTGGTGATCGCTCATTTCATTTCGCTGCTTCAGCGCGTTTGGAATATCACTTCCAAACGCATTCGCAGGTATTCCGAAAGTTCCAAGACTTCAAAAGTCAGCTTAAAACTCACTTTTTCGTCAAGTTTTCATGGAACTTAGATGTTTTGTTGATTTGTAGTGTTACTGTTTATGGGTCTGAGTTCTCTGAAAGATTTTGCACATTATAAGAAACTATTTATTAGTATTATATTACACAGTACAAAAGAAGTTCAAAAACACTCCAGAAGTTTTGAACTCAGAATATAGCCTCTGTGTGACACAACTAATATGTTTCTCTAAGGTACAGACAACTTAAATACTTAAAATGAGAGTCTGTGGGGGTTGGTTGCCCTCTGGGTTTATGGTATTTATCCTCCAATAAAAAAGAGGGAAGGGAAGTCATTCACATCGTTGTTCTAGCGGCAGGTGCATATTAGTTTTATATAATTAGGTTTGATTAAATGAACGGATTTCAACGTTGGTGAAGTGTGAATAGATTTAGGGATATTTTTGTGATATCAGCAGTGAACTGTAGCCACCTGAAATATTATATGGTTATAAATGGAAAACAAACTCAATGAATTAGGTTGCCTGGGATGCCTGCATGTATTGTGTCGTGTTGGGTCAATTATTTTTGGTAGCTGTTTGTTGATTTGCAGACACTGGCATATTCTCATGTCACAACTTTGACCATACTAAATCACTTGGAATTGGTTACTGGGATTAGCCTAAACAGCCCAAAACTCACTAAAACTCCACTGAGTTGAGCTAGATAGAATCGAAAATGCACAAGTCAAAAAGATGTGATGGACATCATGGATTTGGGGCGAGGAGAGCGTGGCCCACTGGTAGGGTATTCGCTTTGGTGCAGAAGGGTCCCCGGTTCAAGCCCGTGGACCACTTGCTGGGATTTAATTGGGTACTAAATTTGGATGTGATTTGTAAAAAGTATTGATTAAAAACTGGATTTGGCTCCCCGTGGTTTCATTGGAGTTGGGCAAATGAAACATGAGAATACCACGTCTTCGGGAGGGGGAAGTAAGCTGTCGGGCCCATTCACAGAAAATCAACACGGTATAGAAATCGACACCAGTTACGATAGATGTAGGGTGAAACACATGTGGCGCCCCCAATTCGTCCTGGATCCCTGGGGCAGCATTGGAAAGCAGTGGCTATAAACACTGGAATGATTACCCAGGCTAATTAAGGCACAAATAAAACAAATAAAATAAAAAAAAATAAGTAAAAAAATATTAAGGTACGAACGCACATATGGGCACGAATGCACTGGCCGGGGCCAGCGACACCCTTGTGGCATGCCATCACTGGTCATGGGACTGGCCCGCGCTTATGTCCATTGTGAATCCCCCCAAGATGTTGCATCTTTACTTCTATCACGGTACCACCTCCACTTCTCCTGGGATGAAGGTGAAAGAAAGTAAATGTTTTTGTTTCACTGGTTGCCTCGGTAGCAATCAGCAGGTTTGCTTGATTGCAAAATCTACTCAGAACATCATACGACATAACTAAGATGTGTGTGCGTGGTGATTGATCTCGTAAAACAAATTGCAGTACTCTGGGAGAAATATGTGATCTTGTATAAGGGCGAAATTACGATAATGTGGATGGGCGTTGAAGCCCAGTGGCAATCAAAGATTTGCTCCTAACATACAAAATGCTTCAGAATTAGCGAAATCTTGGAAACTAACTTCTCAAAAACAAAAAATTAATGAACTGTTAAACAAATAGAAGGTGCTACAATCAGGAAATGCCTTTAAACTGTTACAAAATGTAGGGCGAATGTTGTGGTGTGAGCCTGTTCTTCGAAGGGGGGGGAGTGAGAGCGATAACTGTTATTCAAATCAAATGAGCAAAGCCAATTTTGGATTGATCGCGTCGCACGGACATTTAATCCAGCTATTGATGGTCCTGTATGTTATCGATTGGTATGCAGCAAACATTGTGGGGCATATTTGGAGCTTGTGGTTAGACTGGCCTGTGCCCTGTGGGAGTAATAAACAGCTGTTTAGGGACCCAACAGTGGGAATAATAGAAACAGGTCTGCTTTGTTTCCTCAACTGCCCATTGCTGAAACTTATCGGACTTGTTAGGTCTACAAGTAGATGATATACTCAGAAATCTGTGCGCGTGCTGAAACTACTACTTAACCTGGACCAGGACTGTCCAGAATGGGGGGGGGGGAGGGGGGCGAGGGTGCGGAGGTAGTTTCTGTGAACTATGGTGATAACAAAGGCCTATAGTAGCTCTTAAATTTCACTCCTAAGGGTGATTTTTTTGGATCATAAACAAGTCATTTTTGTATGCTTTTAAAGCACTTTTTTTAAAACCAGGGCAGGAGCCCACGGGACAGGAGGTTTCTCTCCAATCCCCTCCTACGCTGGGTCAACTCTGGAGCAGCCCTGCCATAGAAAAACACTAAGCGGAAATATCGGATGTCTGCCTAATGATGTTAGAGAAGGGTCAATAGTATTTACATTAAATGGAATAAGCTCTCAATGCTAACATGAGTCCAAAAGTTTAAAAGGCTTATTCAGAGGATTTTAAAAAATATATAATTTTTTGTGCAGTAAACGTAATTAAAATGGTCATCTAGAACTAACGATAGTCACCTAAACAGTTGAGTTTTTTGGGGGCGGCGGTAGAAAAGAGAAAGGAGAACAAAGGATCATGGGAAGGGGGAGACGGAGCACACCCGGAGAGAAAGCCAGGAAGAGGGCCATGAGAGAGAGAAAAAGTGACATTGGGGGGGAATATCCATTCCATTAATTCAGATTTTAACCACATTTTGGCCATAAATCACTGGATTTTTTAAACCAAAGTTGAACTCACTGATTGTTTGCAAAAATCATTTTTTCGTCTGGCGGAGGCTGAAATGGGGGCGGGGAGGCAAACGGGGGGGGGGGGGGGGAGGGGTAATGCAGGGGGGGGGGGGATAGGGAACGGGGGGAAATAAAAAAAACACATGGCTCCGCATTGCAGTAGTAAAGCATAGATTAAGATGTGGTGGACTTATTAAATCGATATTATATTAAAAATTTGTACAAAGCCATGACAGCATTCTTGTTGTATTTTGTAAAAAATTTGGTTTAATGTACTGAAGAAAACATGGTAATACTCAAGTACTGACTAGGAAATAAAGCACAAATCAACAACAATGTGAAAGTAAAATGTTTTTGCAGGATGTTGAAGTCACTGAGAGCATGACCCCAATCCATCACATTCACATTCACCTCCATGTGGACCAGACTAATAATGTTGTAGTTCAGTGTGTAAGCATTGAGGTGGAAATGTTCACATTGATAAAAATGAATAATTCCTAAGAGTGGTATTGATGATCAGCCAATCAATAAACCACCACAAACCACAAGGTCTCCTTTTTTGTGAAAAGTTCTGAGGCATTCTATCTGAGTAAGCAATAATAATATTCCAGGCAACAACTGCCATTAAGATATCTTTGATTTTACAGTATTTACTTATTTTTTTCCTTATTTTTTTGCATGCTTTGCCCAAATCTAAAGAAATTCGTCCTCTTCCCAGCATATCGATAAACTCGGTCTTAACCTTACTGAATTTTTTTAAGTAAATTGTCTTTTCTAGTTCATTGTCACACTTTGCTCAAAGTGCACATATTTAATAGTTGCAGTGGGCCTGAGGAGGTACACATTGCCAGCGTGAGCCAGCAGGCGGCCACTGAACCCTCCCTGCTCGCCGACGGCCAATATGACCTTATAAGGTCAGACCTATTTGTTGAAATTAGCTTGTAGGTAGGTAGCCAGGGAGTAGTAGCTGCTGGCTTTAACACATGCTGCTGTAAGGGACTGCAGTCAGCAAATTGGAAATATTGGAATAAGTTCTAACTGCCAAAAGCCATGTTCAAGTTTTTATCACATGGGTGGGGTGTGATAGTCATAATCTGTTGTTGCATCCATACAAACTCTATCCTGGTTTGTTTCAAAAAAGAAAATCTTGAATTGGTTTAAAGGGTGGTGGCCTGATTTAATTATATAATTGTTTCCTCTTGATTGAAATTGGAATGACCTGCTGCCCATACCTCATCTGTAAAGTTTCACGCTAATATTTTAATCCGTTTTCCTAGAATACTAGGTCGACCAAAATGGGGCGCATTATTGCTTAGGCATAAGGGGTCAAGCTGGCCAATAATTCCGGTATGCGTACCTACCCAAAATAGAAAAGGCCAACTCGACCCAATGGTACCACCTAGTTTAACGGAATTTGGGTGGGTAGGTACGATGATCACAGTCGGCCAACTCTACTCTCCTGTCAGGCAAATCATATGCACATTAAATAAAATATCCCTATCAATTATGGTAATGATTTTCATGTGTACATATCATTGAGGAATATCAGGCCAAATCCCGTTCCTGTACTTGGCGAAATAGCACTTGCAATACAGCCAATCACCACTTACCTAAAACTATTGTGTTTATGAGTAATACATTTTGTATGGAGTACTTTTTGATATTTAGGCATTCATACAAGTTCCCTGATACACTCACAACTATTTCTATTCTGTGAATAAAAATATTCAATTATATTTAATTTTTATTCTTCCTCACGCGATCTGTGGGTCACTCTGATCAGGGAAGTGTGACCGCCGCATCATTATAGCTTGGTTATATGCACACACAGTCCCCACCACAATGATGTTGTAAATATACCCATGATGTTGCCGATATGGAGTGGAAATGTTGGATAATAGGACTCAGGGCCAATGACTTGGGAAGGACCACCCGTATTTGCCATTTGCCTGCCACGTACCCTAAATTTGCTATATACATCACCATGTTCAGCATTATCATGTACGTGGTATACATAACATAGGCCTATACAACGCAATGCATGGTATGCACAGTGCGATTTGGGCACTTGTTTCGGGTTGGGTTTTGCTGTTTTGCCTTCTTAAAAACATGATATAACATTTATATTTCAATAAAATATGTTGCAGATTTCAACCGGCCCGCAATAACCATGATCATTACCCAGAATCAGGATCAGTACTTTCATAGCGTTAAATGACCATTCACAATGTCAAGCCACTTTCACCCAACCTAAGCAGCTCATACATTATCGAGAATTTTGGGTAGGTCGCACATACCGGAATTTATAGACAGCATAACTCCTTTTTCGATTGCTTAGGGGCCTATTATTATAACATAACAAAACTAAACACCTTTAAGTAATGAGATTTCAAAGGGTAGAGAATGAGGGGGTAAATTAATTATGGCCAGGGGGTTGTAAATTATGGTACTTTGTCTTATTTAGTTGTTATTCATAACAAGGTCTTAGTAGCGAAAAAATTTAAAATCTATGAGTATGAAAGTGTAAACTGTGTGCTATATATTCTTTGGTGTACAGAATATTTAATTAGCATAATCCAGTATCAAATTTACAATAGGCTCTAACTAAATTCTAATGTAGGCCTACTGTGCTTGAAGAAAATTTTTCATTCCAAAACTTTGCGTGGGGAGAGTCGCTGTTGTTAAGGGGAAAGCCGTCCCTTTCCCCACTACACCTTCCCCTGCTCCTTCCCCTTAACCCTAACCTTGTGGTAGTATTATGTTTGTTTGGAATGCTTAGAAAATTCACAAAGTATTCTGGTGCATAAAGATAAGACTTTAGACAAGTTCTTATTCTTGTGGAAAAGTTCATATTGTGAAAAAAAAGGGGGCTTTAATTAAATTATACCCCTTCCAACTGCAGTTTCGTGTTTTTTCCCTTAAAGAATAAAACACTTGATGAGAGTACGTGCGAAAAGTATATATGGCAGCAAACAAAAAAAAAAAAAAAAAAAAAAAACAAAAAAATGAACTCTCATCACCTCCCAAGCATTTCATTAAAGGTGCAATGAGGGGCGATTGCGGAAAAATTCGAGTGTTTGCACTACTTGTAAAGCTTTCTATCAAAAATGTCCCAGTTGTGTGAAAGGATTTTTTTAAGCTGTGAAAAAGTATTTCTTTGGTTACAAAATTGTGGATTTTCTAATTTACTATAGAAGCAAAAATACCAAATTTCAGCCTTTGTTTCATATTGAAATTAAGCAAATCAAAAATTCGTTTGTTTTCTTTTAAAGCACTTTCCTGTGATCAAAGACAAGGTAAGAAATCTATGGGGATCTTATCTTATGATAATTCCCTACATATTGCCATATATGGGTCAGTGCCCAAAAATATCTTGTTGCACCTTTAAGAGTAGGCCTGCTGCCAAGTGCAGGTAATTTAGGGTCATGGTGTTATGTGGCTCTGGATTTCACTGTCCATTGAATGTGCAAGTAAAAAAGTTTGAAAATGTTTGTCAAAATTT
>JAMKCH010021196.1:0-25966 GCA_023653785.1 Ophioderma brevispina | reverse complement strand
GCATTCTCCAAACTTTGAACATTTAGATTTTTGGACATGTTCCCTGAACAAGTTGTTTCAAATCAGCGAGCTGCAGAGTTCGAGAGTTAAACTACTATCCTCTGGCACCAACCTTCAGCATTACCTTTTAAGAAAATGCTTGTTAATTTTCCATTGATTATCTTTGACATATAAAATAGCAGAAAGTCACTGTTCCCTGTTAGATTTTGAGATTAAAGCTCAGTAAATCATTCCCATCACAAAATGTTCATGTCAAGGAGTCAACATCTCACAAACATTCCATTTATGGTTTCAGGATATCATGGACCCACTGCAGATGGTAGAGTCTAAGATAGGCCTTGGTCCAGCACCAGCAACCAGACCACAGTCAGCTAGAAACAGGGCAAAGCTAAGTAACAACACTGCAATATTGCTACTGTATGGGACAGTTATTTTCCTGTTCACTTTGTAAGGCAGCGAGTTGAGTGCAAATTAAAAGCCGCCAAAAATATTTGGATCCATAGGGTAGCGGTGTTCAGCTAGTTAAAACCAAAAAATTAAAACTACTCTGGTAAATAATTATGGAAAACTGCTCAAGTAATTTAGTGGTGAACTAAAGTGTGAGAATACATCTTTCAGAATACCATAAAACCGAAAAGAATGATCTTTTGAGAAAGGACAAAATTAAAGAAAAAATTGCATTAATACCGTATAGTGACAATCAGAACATTTGGGGTATATTAACTGTAAGGACTTTAGCCTTGCATGTTGATGGGATAATGTTGACATCAAACGTAAAAAACTAACATTAGTGATATAGATGCTATCTGTCGGATGGCCCATTATTTAGTTGATGTGTAATGATCCCTTGCTTATAACATCCCTTATGTCATGAAACAGAATTAGTTCATACGTCATCACCTTCCCTAGAAAGATGCAATAGCTTCATATTACTCTTACTATGCTCTGTAAATCAACAGAATGTTAGGCATTGTGATTGGTAAGGTTGTGGACATTCAAGCGAATTAAATGTTCTTTTTTACTATCTCTATGGGATTCCACTAGCAGAGCTGTAACCTATTCAGAGTAGTTGGCCTCTGTGTATCAGTATTCCAGCGATTTATTGCCACCTCAAATCCAGTTCTGTGCCAAAATTACCTCATGTGCCTTCATCTGAAGTTTGTAAATCTTTTAAATTGTATTTTATATATCAAAGTTCTTTATTATTTTTCCTACTGTTGTACTTCAAAGTGATGAATCAACTGAACCGAGAGTGTGATGTGCTGCCCTGATCAAAGAAAGTGTGATTTTAAAAAATATGGTTAAAGGTGTGGTAGAGAAATAGTAAAGAAGGTAATTAAAAAAACAGGTCGTTCAGTTAGAAGAAGTAATTTTATACCTTTACCTGAGCTTTTTAAAGCGATTGTCCCACTGTTACTCTGCTCATTGGATTGGCTTGAGCAGCATGTTTGTGTATTGTCTATGCAACGGCTGTAGCCAGGACATATTGTCCATACCACATGGCTAGGAATCAATGAAATTCGCACACTATACAAGTGAGTAAAATGAACAAATTACTGACTTGTGTATCAATCTATAAACTAAGACTTGTTCTCGATGTGTTAATGGTGATTGTTCCGTGTGTATCATGTTCTATGTGATATGAGAGCCTGGGACTGGAATACACTTACAACCAAGTACGTGGGAACAAACTTGCGGGTTGATGGTAAGTTATAGAGGGCTACCGCAACATTGCCAAGACACTATCAGTCTGTGCTGATATTGATGGTAACAAGTAAAAGGCGTTTGATCTAAATTTGAAAAGAAAATGGATTTGGAAGCGGAAATTTCAGGATGCCAAATGCGAAAAATATGCCCTATTTATGATATGATATCAAATTGATAATAACTTCCAGGGTAATCGGGGACGAGGACCAAGAGGCAGTCGAACAAGCACCTTTAATATGATATGATGCAGCAAAATCTTGATATATATGGAAATAAAACCAATAAATGGGGATGTAAAAATCACATTAATTTGCCAGGGATTGTAATAGTAGGCATGTTCTTATGGTTGTATTATCTTGGTATTTCTTTAGACGGCCAATCTGATGGATAAATGACAGCTGTACATCTTAATTCTGTTAACAAATGCAGAAAAAAAAAAATTTTATGTCATACTTTCCTGAAAGTTAGCCAATTGGACTATAACAAAGAAGACCATTTTTTTTGTCACGCTGAACTAAATGATATTGAGATTGAAATGACCACCTAGTATTCCAATTGCAATAAGAAGAATGTTGATACTATCCATCCATTTGCAATAAAAGTGTTGATTACGGTCCATCCAATGTAATTTTTTAACTTTGTATACAAAGTAGTACTTTGTAGCACAGGCAGATGAAAAAACAATTCAATTTAATAAACCATCATTTCATTTATGTATAGTCCGTTTGTTTCTACCTCGTGCAGTGACGTCATAAGAATTAAGCCCGCGTTTAAGAAATGCCATCTTTGCGCGTGCGTGAAAGTGCCGTCCCTTCAAGTCAGCACGAGCAGTTTACTATTGCGACCAACAAATTCTTGCGCTGACTCAATCCACGGGAGGTAGAGACCTGGAATATAGTTGAACTGACCAACTCTCTGAAGAGTATTGAGGTCACTCGAGTGGCTGCATGAGAGAGTGGCTGCATGAGGAGTATTTTAGTAGTCTCATAAGATTTCATTGAAATTATAAATAAAATTTCTAACTCTGAATTCTCTCCACAACTGACCCCCCCGGTTTTATATCATTCATGAAGCATTTCCTTCATAGTTACTTTATTGGATGTGTTTATCAATTACAATGATACTCAAGTTGTTTAGATATTGTATTAAATAACTCAAAATTTCGTTATTGATAGATTGTAACCACGTTTCCATTGATTCTAAAGTTAGTTATACCTAGGGTAATAGTTTGATGTCATGTAGTCTAGCTCAGAAAATGGTGCAGTAGAGAATTTGTTCAACGTGCTGGCAGCACCGCACTCTATGCCACTTGGGGTACTTTTGATTGTCAAAAAGTGCTCTCAAAGTGAATTATGACCTTTGATTCAGTTTATGCGGGTGCAGGTATGTAAGAGAACAAATGGCCTAAACTTTCACACAAGCCAAGATGTGGAAGAAAGTTAGGCAATTGCATTCTGTCTCATGACATCTGCACCCGCATATAAACCTGAAATCTAAAAGTGTAACCCTTTTTTTTTAGGGGGGTGCTGTAAGTAGCGCTGACATTTATCCCATGGAAAACCTATGGTTAACATAAAAAGTGGGCTACTTTTTGTGCTGGTGCCATGCCTAACCAAACTTTGTTGGCAACACTGTTTGTCACAAAGGCTTTCCAGGTGAGGTGCTTGAGAAACTTATTGAAATGCAGTAGATGTGCACAGGTATTTTAGGGATTCTGGAGCAAGAAGCTGTCCCAGGGCTGAGTTGTCGGCGGCTCAACCGTCACCCCCATCGATTTTCTAAGGAAATCTGATGAGGAGGGTAGCTGGTTACCCTGGTAGAATGAAAAAGAAGATCTACCTACAAGGGTGTCAGCTCTGGAGATCTTGGCAGCCATCCAGCACATGCTGCCTTATATGGTGGGCATAGTTGCCCAAGGGATAGGCCACCGCCGAAAACTGTGGATTGGCATCAGGAAGGGCATCCGGTCAATTATCTTTTGCTCCACTAAATCCTCACACAGCAGTATTACTGAGTGTGAGGTGTATCCGACCACCCCTGTTGACGGGGACAAAACCGGATTTAAAACTTTGGTTTAACTAACTAACTAACTAACTGGAGCTAATTTGCATCTTTTGCAGCAATTTTGTTTGACCTTTTTGAAATGCACTTCCAGCAACAACGCATCGAGGGTTGACAAACAGAAAGACGTAACTCAGCACTGAAAGAAATATTAAAGAATTTCTTTAATTCTGCTGTTCATAATTAAAAGTTGTTCTTTGTTTACTAAAGTTTATATAATGTTTGCTTACAGTACCATATATGAGCTTTATGAAATGTTTACATTTTGAGTAATGAATAGATTTGCTTAGTAGAAAATATTAAACATCACATTTCTCAAAAGCAGTATTACAGCAGAATTGAAGAAATTCTTTAATATTTCTTTCAGTGCTGAGTTACGTCCTTCTGTGGGAGAGCGTGGCCTAGCGGTTAGGGTGATTGCCTCTGGCGCAAATTTACCATCAAAATTCCCGGGTTCGAATCCCGGTGGGGTCGTGGCACTTGCTGGAATTTATTCGGGTACTATCAATTCTGGATTTGATCTGTATACCAGCTATTGATTAAATACAGAATACTGCTCTCCTCCATGGTTCACTTGGAATTGGGCAAATGGATCATGAAAGCATCCCGTCCTTCGGAGGGGACGTTAAGCTGTCGGTCCCGTGTACAGAGAGTCACAACTGTACATGTACATCACAGTCAGTGTCGAATAAGAGTAGGGTGTAAACCCCTGACTGTTCCCAATCCGCCCCAGCCTCAAATAGCGGGCCATGTTAGGAGCGTCCGTATCATGGATCCACGCGGCCCCGGATAAGCACGCTAGCTGAACAAATCCTGACACTCCCCCAAAAGCCATTACCAATGACTTGTGACAGGCCCGTAGCGGGGGTTTCGGGGGTGCGGGTCGCACCCCCCCCGCAAATTCCACAAAAGGGGAAAAAGGGTCCAATTTTTTGTCGATTTTTTTGATAAAAAGGTCCAAAATTTAGAGAAAATATGACAAAAAATGGCACATTTTGGTGATGAGAATTTCAAAACGTTCCCAAAACAAAAAGACCATTAAACTCTGAGTTTGGTGTGTTTTTTATTAAAAAAAGTAAAAGGTCCACTTTTTTCCGAAGACCCGCACCCCCGTAAAGAAAATCTGCTTACGGCCCTGCTTGTGGATACGAGCAAACAAAAAGACGTCCTTCTGGTTTGTCAAACCCTCGACATATACACTTCTCTCATTGCTTTGTTCTTTTCTAATTATCACTGTCAAACTCATCACAAAGCAAGTGATGCGCAAAACCAGGCGGCACTGTGGTTCGAGAAACGCCATGGTATCTTTCATACATTCATTTGCATTGCTCACAAATAGTGGAAATATTTTTAAGTTGTAATCAAACTGTATATTGCTAATTCACAAGTAGTCTTTCAAAATGGGTATTTTGAGTCAAAAATTATTCTTTTTTACCTGATCACTTACTTGGGGAATCATCCATGGCCTGATGTGCATTGAAGTCTGCAGACCAGATTGTCTCATTATAATATTGCTCTTTTGCAATACTTGTTGGCATTCTAATACACTGCAACTGATAGATACAGAGTGTCCTGAACAAATCTTGACGACTACAATATTTTCAAGAGGGTTCAGTGTCATCAAAACTTATTTGATCAATCAACATTCCTTGATGCTTCCACAGACTAATTTCACCACATAATTTATAAGATTGTTTAATTTATGATTCGTATTATTTTGAAAAAACTTAAGATATCATTTAGTTTGGCATTGGATGATGAATAATAAAATTGTACCCAGTGTACAACATCATAATCAATTAAATTATCATGGCGTTTTTATTGGATCATTGTGGAAAGAGTGTAATACATGTTACAAATCCTCTTAAGTGCCAACGGCTTAAAAATATAAGAAAAAAATATTCATGTTAATTTTTAAAGGTACTATACGTGATTTGCTAAAACAAAATGAAAAAAATCATCACAAAATTCAGATATTTGCAGCTCTTTAATAATATAGGTGTTCCTAACATACCTACAGCGATGACAAAAGCAGCCTCCTAATAAGGACAAAATCGGATATGTTAGTCATTACTCTTCATTATGGACACTTTTTAAATACAACATGTATACAACACGTATTGAATGGAAATTCATCTTGAAAATACTGCACTTTTTTTTCTATCACTTAGGTGGAATCTTCAGACATCCTACACTTTTTAAGCTATCTCAAAATTCAAATATTTGACTCTTTTGGGCAAGATACTGATGGTGCCTTTTGTAAAACAATTTTTTGTATTGGGAAATATGTGCTTGAAACACGAATTTTACCTTTTAGATGGCAAAACCCCCTGGGACCCCTGCTGGGGCTTTGCCCCTAGGTCCCACCAGGGGGTCCCAAGGTGGGCCCCTGGACCCCACCTGTGTAGGCCTTCGCGGCAAAGAGCAACAACCTTTAATTCATTCCCCCAAGCTGCGTACAGCATTCGGGGAAAACTTTTTGAGTTTGCCCCACCCCTCACCTGAGGAGGGGCTCAGGTCTGGTTACGCCCCTGCTTTAAAAACAGTACAGTATTTGTTGTAGGCAACAGATAGATTTCTGTCCAGTCTTTATTTTTTGTTTTTTAACCACACCACACACATTGCAAACAAACATACATGGGCTTTTATTTTATGCTTGTGGTGAAATTATTTTTTTTTCACCATGATAATAAAATTTGTGTTTGTTTATAAGTAATTAAAGTGGCCTTGGGTATGGGGGGGGTCTATTTTTTTTTTTAAATTTCCGGTTTTTGTTTTGATTTCAGTGTTTTGTAAATGGACCATTTAGATTGATTTGTATTGCTCGTCTTTGGGGGTATGACAGTTTTTTTTTTTAATGAATACATTTAATTCTGTGATATGTTAATTATGGTGATGGCTGTCTCTAAGACCTAAATGTCCCCCACAAGGAAAAAATCCAAACAAGGTATTGAGTTTCCGTACACACACACGCCGCCACACAAAACCTTTTTTCGTATGGTATATACTTCTGTGGACATCAGAGAACCACCTGAAGAAATAAATTGCATTGTTAAACTACTGAGGAAACTTTGTTAAACGTCCAAGGACCTTTGAAAGAATCTCTTTTGTGGACGGGAATGAAAACGTAAAAAGGAAGAAAAAAATAAAAGCAAGGCAACAGAAGAAAAAGTAGTAAAATTTGGGGGGAGGTGGTGGGGGGTACACCTTCAACCGACAAAGCCAACTTAGCCCATTTCTTCACACTTTCTTATTGCCTGCAGTAATTCATGCATAGTAACATCAAAACAGCGGCTTCTTTTCAAAAATTACCCAACGGAATATATTTTACCGCGACTATGCCTTTCCCCAGACAAATGGCACAACCAAAAAAACTGGGGGCACATGCCCCTATCCTAATCCCCCCACCCACCAACCCCGTTGCGCATGTACTGATCAAACGGTTTGGGGGTTGAAAGGGGGGTTCAAGCTGACAATGGATTGTTAGCCCAATCTAATTTCTAATTCCCGTTCCTAGGGGGGAAAAGGGAAAATAACATTTTTTGGAAGTCTTAAAATCCAGACAGAACAGGCAATCTATTGGAGCTGAATGGCACGAGTTTCTTAAGTATCTTTTATCAAATATTTTTTGAAATTTAACTTAAATAGGAGTTGTTTTCAATAAAATGTAATGTTGCTACCACAGATATATCCGTACCTCCATGCATGGTTAATGTACTGAAAAAAAGTTTGATTTTTTCTTTAAAAAGAAGCAAAAAACATGCCTCCACGGGAACTGGCCCTTTCTTAAATTAGCAAGAGCCTTATTAGCAAGAAGCAAACAACATTTACTTGTAAAAATGAATATTGATCCATAACTAGGCTTAAAGAAAACTAAAATTTCCGATATGCAGGATCCGAACCATGGAATTCCATGATCGTAGTCAGATGCATTTATCTGACCTCTATGCCGATATGTGCATGTATATTCTTCAAAATCAGGCTCTAACTGAAATCATGCACCCCATTAACAAAATCCACCCAAAAGGGGCGTGGCAAAAAGTTTCAATTTTTGCTGAATTTTTTGGATTTTTATTTAAAAAGGTCCAAAATTGAGAAATTTTGAAACTCCACAGCTTTGGTGATGGGGTGAGATGTCAAAAAGTCAAAAAAAGGTCCACTTTTTTTATTTTTTTTAAAAAAGGTTCACATTTTCAAAGTACCGCACCCCCCAAAATAAATCCTGAGTAAGGCCCTGGGTTGATCAAAGAACATTCACATGCACAGCAAGTCTTTATAAAAGTACAAATCCAACATTTTGGGTCACGACACAGATCAGAGGTACTCTGGGAATGTTGAAACATGTTTGAATCATTCTTCTTAGCGTTATCACAAGTCATTGGAAGTGCTTGTGCACTGTAAAAACGTGTTTACACAGTGAAGGCAAGGTGGTGTTGTAGGTGTTAATTGTTAGCAATTGAACACTTTGGTTAGAAAATTAAACAGTTGGGTGTTTAGAAATTAAACATTGGTGTTAGAAATTAAACAGTTGGTGTTTAGATATTTGACCATGTTTAGAGATTTAAACATTTTTAAAAACGTTTTAGGAAGATTTATTTATCTAACAGTAAAATATCTAAACACCAACTGTTTAATTCAAAACACCAAATGTTTAATTTCTAACACACCCTGGATTTTAATTTCCTAAACACCAAAGGTCAATGCTAAAACATAAACACCTAAACACCCACCTTGCCCTTCACTTTCTAAACACTGTTTACAGTTGTCGGGTGGTTTGTTCAGGATTTATTCAACCAGAGAAGATAAACCATGGAAGAAAGATAAGAAGGAGGGAAGCACACGACCAACAACGGGCGTCTTGACGATTTTAATCTGCGAACAGGGCAGTACGCAGGATTTTTTTTTTTTTACGGGGGGCAAGATCTTCGAAAGGTGACCTTTTTTGGAAAAACAAACCCCACCAAATGGACCTAAACCCCCTAACAACGGTCCATTTTTGACTTTTAAACATTCGTCACCAAAAAAAGTGGACTTTTCCGTAATATTATTTTCTCTAAATTTTGGACTGCGGTTATATCAAAATAAAAACTCAGCAAAAAAAAGAGGACTTCCCTGCGTACGGACCCTGCTTGCCCGCCCCCAATTAATTGCAATTCATTGTTTTATTCATATCCTCACAAGTGGCTCTTCCGAGGATAATCCTGATCCGATTTTCCGCTCTGAGAAAATTCTGCAGTTAGTGGTTGCTTTCTTCATTGCGTAAGATCCGGTGTCATCGAGGAATAAGATCCGACCGATGAATGTTGGAAGAAAAGACAATACTGTCAAACATGTAAATCGGTCAAACACGCCCCGGGGGTTCTTGATTTTGGGCGTCGAAAACCCCATGCTCGCTCCAAAAAAACATGGCACTAGCTGCAAATGCGGGACTAGTTTAATGGCTATAAGGGTATCAAAGTCACAATAATCAAGTTCTAGTTCCCGCTAGGGGTACCAATTCAGTTTTGAATGTACTGTTCAATATAAAAATAGAAAAAAAATGAACCAAAAATATCAGCAAAAATAAACCCTAAGGTGTGTATTTTTCTTGCAGAGTATATTTAAAATACAATATCTTTTTTTCGACCTGGCGAGAAACGGCGTTTGGAAAGGAAACAAAGCCTCAAATAACCAAAATGGCGCCGTTGTTTTGTATCGGAAAAATGGTCAAAAACCACTTTGCACACACGTAAGTCTATGGCGCAATCATGATGTGGTAACAGTAATCCATACAGAGTGAACCTGTAGCCTACTCACTTAAAAACTAGGACCATACTTCGATTGGTGAAATGTTTACGTTGGAAAATGAATGAAGAGACTATCTCAACGTTGGATGTGAATGTGATGTGAAATTGAAACTGAACTGAAATGGTATTTACATAAGTGCAAAATGCCGGGGGACGATAATGCGCTGCCTTAAGGGTATCAAATTCACAAATAATCAGTTCTAGTTCCCGCCTAGGGGTACCAATCAGTAAATCTTATTGTAGATATTTAACAGGTATAAGAGAACTTGAAATAATTGAAATGCTTAAAGGTTTTGTTCCCACGAAATGCAACTAGAATTGATGTGGTTTGTGACAAGTCTACAAGGAGGGCAGAAAAAGCATTCAATATGTGTTTTGGTGATGAATCACTAGTGAAACAACTATTGATTTTTAGAGAGTATTAGAAAAATACCCAGTGACATGTGTAACTATTCCTGCCACCGACTGAAAATAATAGTTTCACTAATGATTGCCACTGGTAGTGTATTCTTTTTTCTGGCCATGGTTTCTTGGAATGGAATGTCCTTGTAAAGATTTGGAAGTAGGTTTTATATTCATTTCCTGGGACCTTTACTTTTTACTTTGTGGTTATCAATCAATTATAAGTCCCATGACGAGTGCGTTGTTCAAGTGTGTATCAATTTTGGATATAATTCGTGGACAAGTGTGCCATGATTGCCATAGACTTACGTGTAGTGTGTGCAAAGTGGTTTATGACCCTTTTTCTTTATTATGGCGGCCATTTTGTTATTTGAGCTTTGTTTTCAACGCCGTTTCACCCCTTTTTTGCATTTCCGTCAAGATATTGGAGTTCATAAATACCCTCTCAAAGTATTTTGATATGTCTACCATATTTGAGGGGAAAGAAAGACAGAAAATAGCAAACGAAAAGTGTAAACCTTTTTCGGACCACTCTGTATTTAGGGGGCTGTCGATTACCAACAAGGGGCCTCTTCACCCCTCGCAATTCGCCTCAGAAGCTTTAACATTCTCCTTTAAATACATAAAATCTGTGTTGAGAAGTCAATTATTGTATATCTTAAAATATCAAACACAAATAGTATGGAGTATCCTTCATTCTTGGTGAAATGTCCTGCTTCTAAATGTTATAACGAAACAAGGGTAGCTCAAATCAACACATTTTGACATTACTGGGAGTTACAGCTGATGACTTACTAATGCTTTTACCAGATATTGTTTCACACCACTTAATTCCTTTATCATCATCGACTATCAAAGGATAGATGCTATCTCTTCTATGAACGTGAACAACATATTATTTCGTTAAAGCGAGTAACCATTGACCTTTGATTGATTTGGTCTAGCCTAGAGTTACAATCAATCTTTCATTAACGTTTTCATCAATAACGTTGATAATACAATAGTGTACTACGTGCAACCTTTGACTATGTAATTGATAACATGTAACCAGGAGCCTAATCTGTATCTTGCTTCTCACGCACATGCGCCCGTAACCATAAACACAATTTCTACTTGAATAAAGGAGTTCTTCAATTGTATGTATGGATTTTATTAGTAAACAACACGTTGTTATATATTCCTGAAGATTGGCAGTTCATCACTGCTATCATGAATCTCCCCTTTGAACAGGCTTGATGTGCCAGTATGACAGGGGTACCGGGCTGGGTACGCGGGTGCAAGCTGATGAGCCTGCAGATGAGTAAAAATCCGGGCCTGAAATCTGCAGAAAAGCTGCTAAAAATAGCGAATTATAATGTTTGATCAACCGAACAACCTATTTGCGTCACAAAGTTTCGAAGGGACACATTCAACTGACTGAACAGTATCGAACAATTGTTCATTTCTGCAGCATCTACCACAAGTGAGTCGCTGGATGTTTATGATGCATTTTGATTGATAGCTCTGTGTACATATACGAAATAATTATGTAGTCGTTCTTTTTGACAAAATAGCAAAGTGACCTAAAAAGATTGTTGCTGACTTGAAATATGCCTTCGTGGAACGGAGACGGCCCTCCTCACACTGTACACGACGTCTACGATTACATCGATCGTGAACTAAAAAAACTTAAAACTAAACTCATTACCAGAATAGAGAAACAGTTCTTCGGAGGGATCGAACCCATCCAGTTCCTGATTCATATGGAAGAGATCTTCAAGAGTAAGCATAGAATAAGAAAGGTAAAGACTCAGACTCCCCAGATATCTGGATTGGCTGAGTTGGAGTTATTTTCCAACGCATGCTATGAAGTTAGTCGTCCAGGAGGATCCCGTGATGCTCGATTTACCAAAGATTTGCAGGTAGGGTGAAAATTGACAAAAAATATTCTGAAGGTACATTCTAAATGTCTTTTTTTCTGCACGCTTGTTAGAGCCTTGTTTATTTGGTTTTATATATATCTTATATTCATTGCATGCACTAACAAGCGAAATAAGGTCCAGCCATGTTCAAATGTAAGCCACCTCAAATCTAAAAGATCTTTTAAGAGTGTGAATCACATGATTTGAAAGAGTACAAACTAAAAGAGGAGATGGAGAGGTGATAATGCACATGGCAATGCCCTGTTCATTACGTGTATGTGTTAATATAAACGTCATTTTTTTTCAATCTTCGCAGAGAAGTGTTTTTTTTTTTTTTTTTTTTTTGGAGGCTGAAATGTCAGGACGACAATGAGATAAATGTGGGCATTTATCTGATATAAAAATAATAATAATACTTCTGGGAACAAGCACCTTTGAGTGTGTTACTTTTAGCCTGTGTAGCTTTTCACTTTTGGACATCTTTTGTAGATTCTAAATTCAATACAAAACAAATCTTGTTTAATGACATAATTCAAAGACTACCTTTTAGATAACAAACATTTCCCCGGCCGATACCTATTTTCTATTTTAAAATAGAAAATAAAACACTTAATTTCATCATACAACAAATATTATAATCGTTTGTAATACACTCAGTTTTAAGGAACCTTCACAGGTTCTGCAAAGAGCAATAAAGGGTTCCTTAAAAATGATATAGAGCCATTGTTCGTTCTTTAAGAATTGGTTTTGATTCTTCAAATTTATGGAACCCTATAAAACCACGGGGTTCGATATAGAGGACAAAAGAGTTCTAAGTTTAATCTTTTTCCTTTTTACTAAGAGTGAATGTTGCAAATTAAAAGGAAACTACAAAGAAATCTAACACAAAAATATCCAAATATTTGATTTTATCAATCAGCAATTATTATAATAGGAAATAGCTTATATCACAAGCATGAGTCAGGTTTTCAAAATAATTACTCCGAGTTTGCCTCTCAGTCAGGGGAAGTTGGAAGGTAAGGAAGTAGAATATATCACAGTGGATAAATACTAAAGGTGTATTAACAATGCCTTCTCTTTTTGCAGACCTTCAAGGCAACTTTCCAATGTACAATCAAGTCCCTCTCGGATCTGTTTGACGAACTCACGGATGTCTACTGTATTGTGCAGACGTTTTGCAGGAATTATCAATCTCTAGAAGGTGAATTTAACCTGAAATGGGCTCGAGAAACCAATCTTGAATTGAAGAGCACAATGCAATGCATCCAAGCATTGCTAGAGAATGCCGAAAAAGGAGTAAACGTGAAGCTGTTCAGTTCTGACAAGTTCTCTCTTGAAGTTGCCGAGACTTGTGACACAACGCGATATCCGGTGCTGAGATTATTCCCAGATCTGTTTCAGAAGTTTCACTTTTCTTTCCATCTGATTGGAAAATGGCGGGCGAATGATCAGATTTATCTAGAAGACATACAATTTAAGTTGATTAAGAGAAAAAGAGTGCAAAGGTTAAAGCATGAGGAATATGATACTCTTGAATTAGAGCATGCTAGTCTGTTGAGTATCATCGTTGAGAAGAGAGTGCGAGTGAAATGTCGAGAAATTCGTGACAAGACAAAGAAACTAGACCAAGAGATAACCAAATTAGTTAGACTTAAGCGGAGCATGATGGCGGAGAAGACCCAAACTGAATCTGAAATTCAAGAAAGAAGGAGTTTCTTGTTCATGAACAAAAACGTCACTGATATTACCAAAGATCTTGACGATGCCCTAGGGGTTAAGAAAGACATAGAAATCTTGACCAAAAAGTTGAAATCTCTCAACAAAAGTCTGAAACAGAATGCACATGATTTGACAACCAAGGAAATGGAGAGAATGGACCTTGACGCAGACTACGAAGAGATGAGGAATTGGTAAGCAGATCTAATAAACTGGCCTTAGAGAGAACGACGCTTTCCAAAGAAATCAGCATCAACAATGAGAAGATACAAGAGCTGGAAGCCATATTCTACAGGAAGACAGACAGGAACAAGTTAGCACAGACTTACGAGGACCTGAGAAATACCAAGAATGAAGTGTCTGGACCTGCTGCAGGCAAGGGAGGCGTTAGAAAAGTACCTCCCTGATATGACTCATTAATTAAGAAAACATTCATGTCATTTCCAAATGAGGGCAATTGCGGTATTTCCTAAATAAAACCCTTGGGTGCTCGCTGAAAAAAATGTGACTGGGATGCGCGGCTACATCGACCTTTTTCAACAAGCTCTGACCCATTGAACCCGTTTCTGTTTTTATCACCGATTGATCCCTATTAAATAATTTCATTCCAATTATAAATGTCTTAACGAAAGATCTTGTTTTTTACTAACACAAATTACAAGTAGAATTGACAACATTTCCAATATTGGTCCACTTTTTGTCTAAAATCTACCTCCGTCATACTTCACCGATGGTCTCAATTTGTATAATGTGTTGGACAGTAATTCTGATGGTACTTGGTGGAGGCGGTCCTCTTCTGATGTTATGCGACTCGTTTACCTCGTACTAACCGTAGCGTAGATTTTTGTGATAGATCATTCAATGTCATTGGTCCTGGGCTCTGGAACAAGTTTCCCGTTAACATCAGAAAGGCACCCTCCACCAGTGTCTTTAGGCGGCCCCTGGAAACACACTTATTTCATGATATTTGAAATCGGTGTTAATCATGTTAATTTGGTTTTATTAGTAATCTGTACAGCCTGTCTCCAAAAAAAATGTGCAAGTGAAAAGTACCCTCTTTGGCAATTAGAAAATACTGTTGGGATATGATGATTACTTCAACGTGAAGGGCACAGTCTTAGATTTCAAATGCCGCTTGTTCTGTTCAATTTACTTGTTCTAATCTCGAGATATGGATGGTTTTATATATAACAGCCCATTGAGTTGTCTCAAGATAGGGTGCAGCTCGACGGAGCAATCCTAGTCCCTGACTGGCAGTTTTGGCCATTTTGGTAATAGGAGACCATGACAAGTCCTTACTGATGGAGATGGCAAGTAAATTGACCCTGGAGTTGTTCCAAAGAAATGGAGACTTTGTTGAAATTGTTACAGTTTTATACCTGGCAGCACCAAATAATACATTCCATGAAGTTGCCCAAGACTCGATTTCCTGCAAATGTTTGTTTAGAGAGGCCGCAGCTGGGATTCTGTCCTCTTTCAACTTTATGAAGGTCATGAATGTGACATCGTCTGCGTAGAGGTTGGATGGATTCAGGATTCTTCTTGTGATGTAGTCAATGAATATAATAAAAAGAAGAGGGCCGAGCTTTGAGCCTTATGGTACACTTGCATTGATGGACTTCCTGGATACCCCCCCCCCCGTTTAGGATGACTCTGAAGGAGCGGTTGCGCAGGCAGCCAATTCATAATATGAGAATCCTAAGGCAGAAAGTTTGGCCAGTGGAAGTAATGGACCAGGATGCCACACTCAAATGCTTTGCTGATATCAAGACAGACAATTCTTGCTTCCTCTCTGTCATTGATGGAATAATAAGTGATGCATTTGAAAACATAGGTCAGGGCATCAGATGTAGAATGGCCAGACCAAAAGCCGAATTATGTGTATCACGATGGCGCCACATTGTTTCATAGATCAGTTACCCTGCTTTTCATAGACAGCAAGGAGATTGTTCGATCGTTACGCGAATGCATGTCACCCTTCTTATAACACGGGATGACTTCAGCCACTTTTCACATTACTGGCATGTGGCCCAGCGAAGCAAAGTTGGAATAGACGTGCCAGTGGAACCGCCAGTTCTGGGGCGGCATTTCTCAAAACGATGGCTGGGATGATCTGGTCCGGAGGCTTTGATGACATCTAGTTTCAACAGTTGTTTCTTTACCTTGCTTGACCAGAACACCATCTTGCCACAGCTTGAAGTACTAGTAGTTCTCTGAGGAATACTGAAGACGGGCTTGTCATTTTCAACAGCTGGAATGGTTGACTTTTCACTGAAGTCGCAAAACATTTAGCGTACGCCTCTTTAGAGAGTTCTGTGGAGTTGCCTGATTTAAGGGCTAGGATTTCGGGCTTGCTTTCTTTGCCCATTAGGCGACGAGCTGTCCACCCCCATGTGTTGGGTCCAGTCTGGAGCTCATCTGTCATTTTATCCCTGACTCTGTTCTCGTGAGTGGAAGCAGCTTTACTGGAAACAGATGGGTACTCGTTTCTATAGCCTTGTTGTAATTTAGACGAGCTTCGGGAGTTCCAAAAGATTTCCACTATCTCCAGGCACTGTTTTTATTTTCTTTATAACCTTGTCGCAGCCTTCGTGCCACCATTCTGGATAAGTTTCAAAGCCTTGATCACCTTTTTGTCGGATGAACTCTTGCATGGCACCACTGATGGTACGGGTAACATTCTCACATGATTTATCTGGGCAGTCTCTTATAAGTAACCTATTCCATGGAGTTGCTGCAAGATAGTTCCTCAGTCCATTCCAGTCAGCTTTTTTTGTGCAGCCAGACTTACCTTGGTGGAGTCATGAAGTGCTGTTTTCGCAGGTAGTGGTCTAATGTTCCAAAGCCGTGATATCAATAGAGACTGGAGAAAAAAGATTTGGAGCATCGGTGATGACGAGATCCAGGCGGTTCCCAAGTTGATGAGTAGCTGCAGAAACAATTTGAGTCAGATCCTGAGTGCAGCCCTGCCTTCTGCATCAGTTGGAGATATGCTGTCCAACCACTCACGATGATGACAGTTAAAATTCCCAGTCAATATACAGATTGTTAGCATGGGTTTTGGAAATGAGATGGTCTAGGTGTTTATCATACCAGGCTATTACCGCCATCACTTTATTTGGTGGGCAGTAGGCAAGTGATAGTAGTATGGGACCACTCTTTCTTTGGGTGGTGACTGGTGAATATCATCAGTTCAAGCCTCTTTGGTTCCAGGCTGTATTCTCTGACAATAGACAGTCCAATCTTAGAACAGGCTAGGCATCCACCCTCAACTATTATCATAACGATCTTTCTTCATGCAAGTGTAAGTGTCCAGAGAGATTTGAGGACTATCTTCTGAAACAGAGGAATCCAGTTTTTTATTCGGTTATGAGGAGGATGTCAGGTTTTGTCTCGGTGGAGTACTAGCGATCCTAGCCTTCAGTTGTCCCTTGTTTGTTCTTAGTTGGTCAACCACAGATTCAAATTCGTTTGTTGGTTATCAGGAGCACATTTGATGGTAACCGTTCGGTCCGTCCATTTCATATTCTTGTAGGTTTTCGTGACATGAATGCGGAATTGTGGGAATCAACCCCATGGAGGGAGGAAAAAAGCACCCAAAGAAAATGAAAAGTAAATTAACGTCGTTTAGTTAAATGGAAAATAAATTGAACTCGTTTAGGTAAAATTTTCAATAAAATGACCCGGATATGAAACAAGTCGTATGTATAATGTCTCGTAATACCCAAATTCAATGAAAGGCTCGAAACAAAAACGGTATAGGGTTGTTGCATTACTTTGTCAATAGTGGCCTGATTCCCAACATCAAGGCTAGGACCAGGGGGTTATAACACATGTCATTTTAACGATCGATTACCTCCTGCTTGCATTTTCCTACTTCTATAGTCCTTCATATGAAATACAGCTCACTCTAGGCTAGACGTGACCACTCTTTTGGGGTGACTTATAATGTCCAAGTTCACAAAGGCGTTGTAATTAAACAATTTCATGCTCACACAGCAAATATTTAAAAATAGCAGCTTGTACTTTTTAAAGTTCCACGATAAGAGTCCGTGTGAATTTTCTTCAGTAAACCTCGTCTTTGAAGCAATCCTGAAGATAACGTTGTCAAGCAGCTCAATAAACCTTCGAAACGTTCTCGGTAGGTGGTCTACAACCGATCCAGTTAAAATTTGAGAGAGATTCGTATCCTAAAAAAATCTCCTCCTGTCACTATGTACTATGGTTTTATGTCTGCGTTTAATACAAAAAGTATTGTGAAAACTTATCAATCTTGAACAAACAGGTTACATTAAAGGTCGTTTCAGTGGGCAAAATATTCGAATAATTATATGTTATAGACTGCTGCAGCAGATACGAGCAGGATGGTGCTATTTTATTGGTCGACTTTAGAAAAGCATTCCACACATTCGAAAAAAAATCACCTTGTAAAATGTCTGGTAAAAATGAGATTGAAGGAATAATTAAGAAAATGGGTTCCAACTTTGTATTGTAATATTAATCATCATTATCATCGGTCGTCCGTGGACGGAATGGAAGAAGCACTGGCTACATGTTCGAACCAGATATCCCTGTCATGCATGATATACTGGATCTCTTGTAGATCTAGATTGAGATCGCTCTTGATGGTGTCAGTGTATTGAAGGGGACTTCTGCCTCTGCTTGATTTCCCACCCGGAGGAGCCCAGAAAATCAAGTGGGAGATGGGTTGGTCGGTGGTGCGGATGCAGTGACCAGCAAAACATAAACGGCGTTGTCTGATTGTTAAAGATATTGGAGGGATATCACCGTACACTTTGGTGTTTGGAATATGATCCTTCCAACTGATGTCGAGCACTCTTCGTAAAAGTTGAGTGTAGCACCCGTTTATACGATCTTCCATTTTCTTGCTGATTGTCCAAGCTTCTGAGCCATACAACAGAATGCTTTCCACGCAGGCTTTGAAGAATCTGATTTTAGTCCTTCGATCAAGCGAGGATTTCCAGATCTTGTGGAGTTTATTAATATTAATAGTTGAGTTTCTGTTAACGTAATCTTTCAGAAACTTCTGATATTACAAGAAGGATACTTCTAGGTTGCCCATTATCAGCCCTCTTGTTTATCATTGTCGTAGAAATGCTGTCTGCTAACACAAAGCAAAATCAGAATATAAAAGGCATTAAAATTGAAAATGAAAATGATTTAGAAGATAAATCGTTCAACTATATATATGACACCACTGTTGTGTTACATGATGAATTTCTGTATGAAACGTGTTAAACTCTACCAACAAATTCAGCAAACTTTATGAGTTATGATAAACAAAGGAAAACCTGAAGATCTTTGGCTTGGCCAGCAAACCCAACGATTAGTGTGAATACCATAAGTTGGTCTATAAATCCCATTAAATGTTTGGGAGTTATTTTAGTAAAAACATAGATGAAGCACATACACTTAACGGGTTGAACAGATTTAAGAAATTAGAGAATGCTTTGATTTTGAAAGGATGTATAGAAATTAAGAAAACTTAATTTTGGAAAAAAAAAAAATTACAATCATTAAAACATTGGGCATTTCCCAATTACTGTACAGTGCTATTTCTTTACATTCACCAGAACATGTAATTGAAGGTGCAACAAGAGATTTCAAACATTTTCTGTCGTATGTAGTAGTTTGTCTTTCTCACAAATAAACACTCAATAGGTTTCTTACCTTTAATTTGGCTACAGGAATGTCTTAAGGAAACCATAAGGTGATTTTGATATGCTTATAATTCAATATAAAACATAAGCTTAATTTCCTATTTGCTCCTACAGGTATATGAAATTCGAATTTCACAATATTTGTCCCAAAGAAGTACTTCTCAGCTTAATCCTTTCAGATAGGGACATTTTTATGGAAAGCTTAACATCAGTGGGAAAAAATCAGAAATTTCATATATTTAGGGACCCCTGTTATGTGAAATCTGTCGTTGCACCTTCAAAGATGCTGACAAGACGTTATTTAATTCTCAGGGAGCTCAGAGAAAGAAAATGTGAAAAGAACAGCAATTACCGATTACATGGAATATGGTGGTCTCAAAATGGTAGACATAGATAGCCAAAATAGGGCCCTGAAAATAATTGGTGGCAAAGAATTCTTATTGAAAATGAAATGTAACATTCCCGATGTAAAACAAATTGTTAATAACAAAATTCCAAATTATCAATATATAATAGTCATGGTATTTGTTAAAAGAAAAAACGTAACAACACATACCAAAGTGTGGGAGGCTTTCACACCAATTTTTTTTTTTGGGGGGGGGGGGGTAATAGCAATGTTAAATTTGAAAACGATGTACTGATGTGGAAAAAAATCAGGTATTGTTTATTTAAGTGATAATTTTAGATTCATAAATTTGGAGTTGTTGCGTATTAGAAATGCCCACATAATATGTTAAATTTACAAAAATAAAAGACAGCTTTTACCAAACAATTTGAAGATTCAAATTAAGAAGAACAATATTGACCTCTGTATTCCTGATAACCAATTAATGATTAGGATAAAAAACATATGTTTATTCACATTTCGAAAAATTCGAAAAACATATTTATCATATTTTAATAGAATCCAGAAATAAAACATTTTGTGTGAAGTACTGGGAAAATATCTTTGATAAAGACACAGATTATGAAAAAGAAAAATATTTGGAAATTCGAAGTTTGTCAAATAATAAACAATCAGGTTCGTCAATTGCAATTGTATAATCTTATTTCTTGCAAAATTAATTCATTTAAATTGAAATGGACTGATTAAACATGTGGGAATTACGTTATATATCAGATAACTATTATCATTTCTTTATTGAGGGAAGCATGGTTAAGGATTTTTGGTACAAATGGAAGCAATTGACATCCCAAGTGTTTAACATACAGGGTGGCCACACAAAAAATAGTGTAAGGCATAAGCGCCTTCATTGGTGGTGAAAACAATAAAATAGTGACGTAATATTTACATCATATTACAAATGACGTTTTGGCTTATGAATACCGTTTACCGCATCCGATTTGTTTGTTGCATCCAGAGTGTGCTGGCTAATATTCCACGAGAGGGTGCGATACCATGGTGCCACTTTTCGCCGAATGGATCAAAGTAAGAGCATAGGTTGATAGGGCTTATTATTTAAAGATTTGACAACCGAACCTGCACTTTACATTGAAAGAGTTGCCCTTATCATTTAAATACTCATGTGCAATTTCAATTTGATTTTGACCATATTGTTATTTGTAATTTTTCATTATCTTCAAGAATAGGAATTCCTTTTCAGAACTCCTTAACGTGTATTATTTAGGCAAGATTTGCAATACGTATCGTTTTGATACTGTAGAGTTTTGGAGACCGGCTTTTTCCATCATGGCCCTCGTCCTGGAACTCCTTGCGCCCCTTCCATGCAAGAGAGCTAATAATCCATCATGTCTTTCAAAAAGCTTTACTTAACATCTTAATTGCCTAAGGGGGGGTCCATGGTACACAAGATTTGTTTTCCCGCGATTTCTCACTCGTGAAAAATTTGATTCGGAACTCTAAGTTTTTTTGTATTGTGTAACTTATCGATGCGCTTCTTTCCATAAAAAAAATACTAAATTTCTTACCCGTTAATGAGATGAATAGCTTGGGGCCCATAGGACCCCCCTTAGGCACGCAACGGGAGTGGATTTTAAAAATAAAAATTAGCCACCCCTGCGCCAGAAATATTTTTCGACTTATGTATGTCATATGCATGAAACACAACTAATTACATATCCAACAAAATAATAACCCTTTATGTGGTGAAAGACCGCGATTCCATCCAGCGAACACTGCGCGGCCATTGCTGACAAGCCGATGGCAAATACGCCTGCATGCCCCCAAAAAAAATACCAGAATGTACAAAATGGTAAGGGTGTTTGTGTTAATATCTATAAATTGGTCCTTTAGAGGCAGATATAACATCAAATGAATTTGCAATGTGTATGCTGAGGAAGCATGCGAGATGGGGGGGGGGGGGGAGGTGGGGGGGGGGGGGGGTTCGCAGAAACATCATACTACTTTTTGACGATTTTGACGCATGTCGCAAACAATTATTTGCCCCTAATTTCCAGGAGGATAAACCGGACTCATTAAATGCACCTGTGGCCTGGTCTTATGCCCCCTCAAATGTGTAATAGTTTCATTTGAAAAATCCCTCGGAACGTGGTTTCCATGGGACCCCCCCCCCTTGCACCACCGTGAGTGAAAACACCTTAGGCACTTTAAAGTGGTTAAAACACACCTTTTTCTCCAACTCTAGCGTTCCTGTTTTTTCTTCTTTCACTTCTTTGCGCCTATAATCCTTTGGCATGTAGGCGCTTTATAAAGTTGCTTGGTATTATTAGTATTAGTATTAATAGCATGCTGTAAACGGTATTCAAAAGCCAAGACTTCATTTGTGACTAAATATCATTCACTATTTAGTGTTTTCACCTCCAACGAGGGGCTTTTTTGTGGTACACCCGTATAGTGTGAAACATGAAGTTAATTGTTGGAGTGATATGAGTTTAGAGAATCGAGTACAAAATTCTGAATTATATCCCAATATTTAATTGCTGTATCTTCAATTATAAGGTAAAGATACTGTAGCAGATACAACTAGAAAAGGAAATTCACCATATTTTGTATTCGTAAATGTTATTAAGGAAATATAACACAAATTCTAATTGATTAAAGGTGCGTGTTCCGAATCGTCTTTGGCACCCCCTGATAATCCGGAAGTAGTAATCGCTTTTGATATCAGATGAAGGCCGTATTTTTGTTCATTGTCATCCTGAAATTTTGAGCGCTCAAATCCATTTCATTCCCAAGCTATAACAAAAAACCGCCATTTTAGTGGTTAACCATCAATATTAGCACAGTAGTAAAGAGGGCTTGGCAACATGCATTATTGCGTCAAAACCGCAAGTTTGTTTGTCACGGTACTTGATGGGTTGTATGTACAAGTGCCAGGATCTTATATCAGTAGACGAGCACAATACACATGAAATCGGAACAAGCACCTTTAAAAAACAATAAATCTAATGGTATAAAAAAGTCTTAAAGGGCAGCGAGTACTAATTTATCTCTCACTTTTAACACTTATGTATAAAAATCATACTGTTTTACTGTGCAATAATTACTTTGTACTCTGTTTTGTATACATAATTCTTTTTATTTTATCTATTGATTTGTTAGGTTTTGACTTTCAAGTGGGATAATAAATTACCTCTCTGAGGTTTTTAAACGTAAAAGAAAAAGTGGTATTCTGAGCTCTATTATTCACAAACTCAAGGCCAGGGTGTAACCCGATATAGAGAGAGATCCCGTGGGCCACTTGTATTCAAGGGTGGATTGATGCGTGAACAAGAAAACGCGTAAAAAGGTCTCTTTTTTGTCCAAAAAAAGGGGCCCCCCCCCCGATGTAATCGCGCGTACATTGATTAGGGTGTCAAAACAGCAAAATATGGAACAAACGGTATGTTTTTTTCGTAAACCCTGAAATTGTGATGTAGGGTCCAGATCAAATCATAAAAAATATTGTAATTTTGGAATTAAGCAACAGAGTCAAAGCCGATAATAAGGGTATATTATCACCACAATGCATTGCTACTTGTTAGGTAGCAAAAACTGACAACAAGACTTGTTTTTGGTAGCAAAAAACAGACAAACAGGCTTGTTTTAGGTTAGTTTTTTTAGTCGGTGGAAATACTTGTTTAGGTGCATTTTCTGAAGTCCATGTTCACGCATCATCATCCCCCTTTGAATACAAACGGGCCCCCCCCCCCCCCCGGGAGAGAGAGTACTATCGATTACCTCCTGCTTTGCTAACAACGCCTTTCCTATACTTCTTTGTTATAAGTTTCAATAATTTCAAAACAACCGACAATCAATATTTGCCAATAAACAAAAAAATCGGGTTGATTGCTACTGTATCCGGAAACCGAGGTCAGAAATACTTTTTGGGTGCAGAAGATGTAAGAATGTGCTTTACACTCTTCTCTTTTTAGACAGCAGAAAACGAGCATTCAAAGATTATCGTAATATAGATTAACACAATTAATTTTCATATTTCTTTATCAGAACTGATTTGTTTTGAATTTGAAATATCCAATTAGCGATTTAACACAAAAGATGCTATAGTCATTTGTATTGGAATACAATCACTCTATCTAGATGACACACGTTTTGGTGACTTATAATGCCCAGTTCAAAGGCGTTGTAGTTAAACAATATACGAGGGGGGTGCTGATAAGTTCTAAGCCCAAGGTAGAAAGAGATATGCTACGAAGTTCAAATTTACACCGTCTACATTTTCATTCTTCAAATGCAAATTCCAGAAGTTTCATGTTATCTGATCTATAAGTTTTTTAACTGATGCAGGTATCAAACATTGAGAGTTTTGCCGGCTTATATTGAACGCACAATTTACCCCGAGAGAAATTGAAAGTTTTTGAGGAGTTCTTTTTCATCTTTGGGAAGAGACAGTAGTCAGACTGTGGCCAAAATCGGGTGAATAGGCTGGATGGTCTACCAGATTGAAGCCACACATGATGGATTGGGCAGTCATTGCTACCATAGACTATGGACTGCGGCATTGTCATGATGGAAGCCGCGCCCTCGAAGTCAGCTTTCCTCTCCCAACGTTTGAATTTCCCTCCTTAATTGCTTCAATAGGCCGGCAAAACCTCTCATGTTTGAGTTGATACCTTCATGTAAGTTTAAAAAAAATAGAACCGGATATACACATGAAACTTTCTGGAATTTTCATTTGAGAATGAAACTGTAGATGGTGTAAATTTGAAAGGCTTTGTAGCCTATCTCTTTCTAACCCTTAGGGGCTGGTAGAACTTTCAATCCCCTTCGTACGCTTGCAGCAGCGAATATTTAAATGGTAGCTTGTTACCTTGGCAATTTCTCTTAAGCTTCTTCTTTGAAGCCGCTCACCAGAAGCTTCAAGAAGAGCAGCGGGTGCTGAAGATAGTTTCATTTATCTGTATCATGTGAGGCTGGAGTAAAAAGAAGAACATGAAGCAATTCCCGGAAGCAATTGCTTCGATTAACATTCAACACGTTTACATCGCAACTTAACATATGTTGCATTGCTAAATCATTAACACTCAGTGATTGATTATTAACACTGCAACATTTTTTGTCCATGATATGGCCAGCGAAGACTCCAAAAAAACTTACAGCAACAAAGTTAAATCCATGATATATATTATGGGAATCTTCTTCATAAAAGTTCCTTTTTGGAGCGAAGTTTTGAAGACAACTTTGTCCAGCAGTTCAGATGACAGGGTTTCAATAGGTCTCGGACGACACTAATACTGCCACAGTAGCCTATATCTGTCAGGATATAACTGCCACGATTTCTATCTGTGAAATGTACAAATTTAGTTACACAGTTGGAAATCATATGTTATTCCCAGCACTTTTGCTTTTAACGACGACAGTATGACCAATTATAGCTTTTCCGCTCATGTGGCATCTAAATAAAATAAACTCCTGACACTAAGTACTGCACCAAATTATATTATACCATTTTTTAAGATTTAATTGAGACTACGGCATGGCCGAGAGTCTCAAGGGAGCACTATTATCATCTCAAAGCCAGATGCCCACAATATATATAAAATGAATCATTACAACACTCATGCACTAAAACATAGACTAACACTTCCCAATTGGATCTCACACAATGACACCATATGCATTGCATCATCTTACATCAATAATCATGGTAACTAAATTAATTTTGAAAATGTTTTGCAAACATACAGCAGATGGGAAAAACCAGGCTAATTATAGCTCAATCTTGACTTGTTTATCTAAACAACACCTGCATGATTTCATATTCAAATATAGGGGGAATACGTGATTTGCCAAAACTGGATAGGCTGTCCCACGCGATTTGAAATAGCGAGGCCTAGTGAAAGAATGAAAAGAAACCGGAAGTTGCACAGCGTTCCCTGCTCTACCAAAACATTCACTCGGTTGCATGGGTTTCTATGGGATGAGTATACATGTATGCCTTTATAAAGTACTTTCCTGGTCAAAATCTGAAAAAATATCAAGCGTTTGCAATTTGTATGGAGTATGTTGCCCATTTTGCCTGAAATTAACTGTGAGTAGAAGTAAACGAATGTATTCTAGGCAATTTTGCGACCGATTAGTGATGATACTGGTGGGTACACGTTGTAGCCTAATATACACTGTACATAATACTGTATGCACTTGTATTGCCACTGTACTAGTCTAGACTATATAGCTGTGCTCTAAAATGCTATAATAATTCCATGGGAATATTACATTAGCATTTAAATCATGAGTCTTTTCGCTGGATACACATGTAGAAATGGATCACAATTAGGCCTAAGGGATAGC
>JAMKCH010021195.1:0-22753 GCA_023653785.1 Ophioderma brevispina | reverse complement strand
CCCCCCCCCCCCTAATAAAACCACTCCTAAGGAAGTTTTTTGGATGAAAGCACCACATGTTAGAAGGCTTCAAAGACACTACATAAAGAAATAAAACGGAAGAAAGTTGTTCATAAGAAAATTAGGGGCAAAAACATGATTTTATGTTGCGTCAAAATGTGCGAAAAGACCTAATTTGTTTTCTCTGCATTTTCTCTACGGCAATTGCTTCATCACCTAGACTAGTTCCATGCTTTAATTGGTGAAACTGACTAATATTTACCATATTAAGCACCAACATAAGTCTCATGCCATTTTAATATTTTTTTAAGTTCTTGTATAATTTAACCATAGTCCCTACAGTAACCGCTACATGATGTATATAAAATTTATGGCTCCAGTGGCCTACTATACTTCCCAAGATTTTTTTTTAAATTATATATTACTTTGTTTTATGTCACTAGGTGTAATGCATTATGAAATCAGAATCACAGTAACTCTATTAAGAACTTTTTTATTTTTGTCGTGGTACTTCCGTTATTTGCATAAGGGGGGGGGGCTCGTAGGGACCCATGCTAATTAACGCCAAACGACGCGATGGATTTTGGATTTTTTTTTGCACCACTGCAAGCGCAACTACAAGTTAGACAATACACAAATTATAAACCAAATATTTGCAGCGTTAAAAATCGCGGTGAAAAACAAAAAATGGGTCCCTAGGAACCCCCCCCCCTTATGCAGTTAAAGGGGGATGGGCCCGATTTAAGGATGATGTTTTCATCTTGATACCTTGGCTTCACCCAAAACCCACCTTTAAAGTTCGCGTTGAATTTTCATCCGTTTTCAGGTGAGAGCTAAAACGTGATTTCGTAAGCCCCCATAGAGTACTGTGAAAATTAATATTGGTCGACACATTGGGCTTACATTTTCGCTCATAACGACCAAACCAAACTGTCCTTTGGCCCTAGGATTTCACATGGTCAATGAGAAAATAGTAGCTTTCTTGTGTCCAAAATATTGACAACACTTGGTAAAATCTGGGGCTTCCTGGGGACGAGGCTATTAACGATCGTGCCATGGACCTTTAGTGTTAAAGTTACAGGTCCCTCCCTCCCCTGTAGAAATTGCTATTTTACATTCTGACTTCATAGCTACTCATGAATACAATGCAAACTAAAAACTACTCAAGACAGGACCTCAATAAGGTCTTTCATATTCTGAAAGCAAAAAATTAAAAAAACGTTTCCACTATCAAGATATACTCCAAAACATGTTACTTTACTTCAAAACGTGTAAAAACAGAGTTTCTAATTTCTAAATTACACACCGACAAATGAAAATTTTTCTTAACGGCTGGGCCAATTTAACCTCAAATTTTCAGGTGATAATTTCTATTAAAAAAAAAAAAAAAAGTTCCACAGGGCAAAATTCTATGATCAATATTTTTTTGATTAATAATTCAAAATGGCGGATTTCCCATACAAACGGACTCCTGTACAAACTTTTGACCCAGTAAACAAGGCACTTCCTCAATGAGGCTACGAGGCTGGTGCTTTACATATTTTTCTAATCTCATTAAGTACTATCACATACTAAATTTCAACTTCCTACCAGCCCTGGAATCGTGTTACATTCCCCTTAACCCTAACCCAACCCTAAACCCTAACCTAACCCTAAACCCTAACCCTACCCTAAACCCTAACCTAACCCTAACCCACCCTAACCCTAAACCCTAAACCCTAACCCTAAACCTAACCCTAACCCTCACCCTAAACCCTACCCTAAACCCTAACCTAAAGCGGCTTCTCAGGCATGCGCCCAATCTCTTGTAACCTGAGGTTCCACGGTCACCACCTGAAGTTCCGCTGAAAGTTTCGTTGCCGTGGCCCTGGTAAAGTGTCGCTGCCGTGGCCCATCAGCACATCTAAGAGCACACTAGAAAGTTTAACCGAACACACTACCATGCCGTGCCCTGCCACGTAAAGTCACCAAGCAGGCCACGGCATGTAACATTCAAAGTCCAGAGCGGAAAACCGCTTCTTGTTAACACTTAGTGGCCCAGGGGGGGGGGGGGGTTTTCCATATTACCCAACATTTTATTTTTTTACGTTTTTCTTTTTTTATTTAAAGGGTCTCTTTAAAATTTTCAAGGAGTTTTTTGCTAATTGACTGATTTATGAATACGCTCTCCTGATACAAAAAAAAATTAAAAAACTCCGCCCACGGGCTTCATTAGAATAATTAGGTGGGTCCCTAGGACCCCCCCCCCCCCCTTGGGCACTAACTTAAGTAACATCAAGATTTTTTTACTAATTAAAAAATTAAGTATTAAATCTTGGGATTATTTGCTTAATATATACCTTAGGAGGTATATAATTAATAATTAATAATACCTTAAATCAAATCACCTTTTATATGCGTTTGGCAGTGTCATATAGCATCAATTTTAATTTTGTCAGCCGTGCTCTTACTGTGTAAGTCTATATGGGAAAATTAGGCGGTTTTGAAGTTTCTGATAAAAAATACAAGATGGTAATTAAATTTGCTTATATTTTGCAATGATTATTTAATTGGTTATTCTAGAGTAATATAATGATTATTTTTTGTTCAAACCTCATAGTGGAGTTGCTGAGATGGAATGTGTGCGAACACTCGTTTCCAAGAGTGACAATTTCAATTGGTCCTAGGTCAAAGGTCGGATTTTCATTTTTTAATTGTGGTATTGGTTCCTACGGGACCTCATTTATTTGTGTTAGTGCCATGATCAAACTCCCACGGGCAAGTGGTTATCTGGGTTGGGTCCCTCAGGAACCCCCCCCCCCTTGGCACTAACGGAAGTTTTTTTAGCTGGGCACTAAGTGTTAAGCCGAAAGTCGCCCTAGATCGTTTGGGTGAAAGAAAAGTCACGTCGCCGGCTAGCACACTACAAGAGCACACTAGAAAGTTAACCGGAACACCCTTACATGCCGATGGCCCAGCCATTCCACGTAATGCCGGTGCATCCTAATTATTGGCTATTACTCTTGAAAGTTAACCGGAATACACATGCCGTGGCCCGGCTAGGTAGAAAGTTTCGATGCCGTGGCCCTGGTTGGATGCCAAGGTATAAATTAAAAAAGCAATCAGTTTTCCGGTACTATCAGATGGCGCAAGTGGATACGGCGAAGGACTCAAGACCAGATGCAGGACCAGCCCGCTTCCGGACTTCCAGGTTCGAGTCTCAGTCAGGTAGTATTTTTTTTCTTTGTCATACCCTTTTCTTTTGTACTCCCTGCTTGGAGGACATACCTGAGGTGGGGGGAGGGATATTTTCGCTTCTTTTTCTTATCCGGACTTAACAATTTAGCGGGTTGTGACATTTCCACTGCCGTAGCCCGCTAATCAAGGGTCACTTGCCCGGGTCAAGGTCAGGGTTTGTGACCGTTAGAGGTCAAAGGTTGGGACGGGTCATACTGTAGGCTGAACATTACGGTAAAACCATGGTAAAAAGTTAACCGGAAAACACCCACTTTGTGCGGTATCCTAAACCATTCTTCCGCAAGAAATGACCCGGTCGTTTTCTAATAAATTTTGGCTACCCCGGTTCCTAAAACCCTATTTAGGATTGGGTTTTAGGGTTCATAATATTTTTTTTTTTTTTTAGATAGTGTGCGTATCATGCCCGGTTTCTGACGCAAAAGCAAACTCGCACCAGTCAGTTGCGGTTTAATTATGGAAGTCCATCGCTATGAAGTGCTCTAAGGATAGAAAAGTGGCCGCGACCAGATCGTATACTATAAGAGGGTAGTGCATCTCAGACATTTCAAAAATGAACTAAGTCCAGAGTTCAAAAATGAACTATGCCCAAGTTCAGAAAATAACTAATCCGAGCAGATCGGACCAGCTTCCTTCCTTGGTCAGCGGTAAATCGCTCTAGATCTTTGGGTGAAAAGTCACGTAGCCGGGCCACGGCATTCACGTAGCCGGGCCACGGCACTTAGGCATGCAAAAAGTCCAGAGCGGAGATTTTTCACGGCAGCGAGATTTTTACATTAGCGGACCACTTCAATTCATTGGTCAGCTGAAAATCGCCCAAGATCTACTAAGCGACATCCTTGGGTGAAAAGTCACGGTAGCCGGGCACGGCATGTGACCATTTCAAAAATGAACTAAGTCCAGAGTTCAAAAATGAACTAAGTCCAGAGTTCAGAAAATGAACTAAGTCCCAGACGGACCGCTTCCTTGGTCAGCGGTAAATCGCTCTAGATCTTTGGGTGAAAAGTCACGTAGCCGGGCCACGGCATTCACGTAGCCGGGCACGGCATGTATAGGCATTTCAAAAAGTCCAGAGCGGAGATTTTTCACGGCAGCGAGATTTTTCAAGGAGCGGACCACTTCATTGGTCAGCTGAAAATCGCCCAAGATCTACTAAGCGAACCCATGGGTGAAAAGTCACGTAGCCGGGCCACGGCATTCACGTAGCCGAGCCACGGCAAATGTAGGCCATTTCAAAAAGTCCAGAGCGGAGATTTTTCACGGCAGCGAGATTTTTCAAGGAGCGGACCACTTCATTGGTCAGCTGAAAATCGCCCAAGATTTACTAATCAAACCCTTGGGTGAAAAGTCACAGCCCCGGGCCACGGCCTGTAGACATTTCAAAAATGAACTAAGTCCTGAGTTCAAAAATGAACAAAGTCCAGTGCGGACCGTTTCCTTGGTCTTCCCTGGAAGTGGCCGGTGGACTTAAGAGGAGCGGTGAAGCGGTCTCGATGAGCGGTCTCGGCTGAATGCCTAGTTCAAAAGACCAAGTACTGATACCAAATTTGACTAGTCAGGGTAGGGGGTGGCGCCTACTCAATCTCAATCGTCAGTTCCAAAATCACTGTACATTTTTCCAATACTGAGTTAGGTCGTAAGGGATTTCACAATACACCTGGCACAAAAAGTATCTCGGCTGTTTTTCGCATCATCTGTGCCAAAGTCAGAAGGACCATTTCAAAGTTTCGAAATATACATTTTTTGCTAGGGTCTTGCTCTTTCATTTAAGTACCTGGCTGTACATAGCGTGAAGAAAGGCTTAAGATAGACGCCCGAAAGAACGCAAACCCCCAAACCAAAAGTTGCAGTTTTTGGATTTTTCAATGGTCACTGTGGGGTACAACGTGTGTAATTTATTTTTACACAAGAGGTTTTCAGACTGAATGAGCGATAAGCCTACTTGCAATATCGATTGTGGTCCGCGAGTTTTTTTGGATTTTTCAATGAGCATTGCAGTGTAACTGGGGACACGAACGACACCACCCCACACACACACACATATATAATTTATCGTTAAAACCCTAAAACCCTATATACTATTATACTATATTTATTACTAAATTATTGTCAAGACAACGTTGAATTAAATTAGCGGCATATAGTCAGGCATGTCTTAGACCCCCGCCTTACCTACATTCATCCGCAAGAGATTCTGAGAATTGATTTGAGAGTTGTTGGACCATTTGCCTTTAAGAATCACACACAGGTGCTTTTTAGAAACGGCTGGAATTCCGAAAATCCAGATGGCCAGCCGGTAGCCCATTTTAAAAATTATATGTTATTTTGAATACCTAAAGTATGTGTAATACCTTCGATTTAGGGGTTTGGGATACTGGGATTCATTTCTGACGATCCGTTTTTTGTTTTATCAGCATTGTTTATCAGTTGGTGTCAATGAAATTCCTTGACCCTAAAACTGGGTGTTCAGACCCAGAATTATGCATTACGAATCTCTCCGCAACCAAGATATAGGCAAAAGTAGTTATGTGGCGCGGCCTTTTTTGAAATTCAGATGGCTGCAACAACTAAATGGTCGGGCATGTGTTATCAATGGTGTCATTAATTCCTTGACCCTAACTTGGTTCGTATCTCTACTCATAAAAATGGGTCAAATATGGATTTTCTTGCACCTACAACCATCTACAACGAGTATTACACAATTCTAGGATGAATCTTTCAAAATTTGACTTTACATATACAAAAAATATGGCCGGCTGCCATCTTGGAATTCCAACTCCATACCATGTAACATGACTTCTATGATCAAATGATGTCAGAACTGAATTCCCAGCACCTAAAAAACCCCATAAAACGATGTGTTAAACATAAACTATGTTCCAGTCAATCCAAAATTTGGTACTTTTCATATGACTGCGGCGGCCATCTTGGAATTCCAAATCTATAGCCATGTAACATGGCCCCTAATGATAAAACGATGTCAGAAATGATTCCCCAGCACCCCCAAAACACCCTAAAACGATGTAAGTACAAACTACTTTTAGGTATCAAAATTAAATTTTATATGTTTAAAATGGCTACCGAACACGGCGGCCACTGATTGGATTTTCTGACTTCGCAGCCGGTTTCGAAAAAGCACCTGTGGGATTCTTAAAGGTAACTGGTCCAACAACTCAAATCAAGTCTCAGAATCTCTTGCGGATGAATTGTAACCGGGGTTCTAAGCAGTCCCTGGACTAATAATGTGATTCCAACCCGGTGATTCCTCATACCTATAAATAACACAATCCACGTGTTTCTAGTATTATATATTATATACATATATTACAACTTCAACTGCAATAAGGGGGGGGGGGTTCCTATGGACCCATTTGTTTGCTTTTTTTTCGGCCGGCGTTTTTTTTAACGCTGCAATATATTTGGTTTATATTTTTTGTGTTTGTCTAACTTTAGGTTGCGCTTTACATTGGTGCACAAAAATTCAAATCCAGCGCGTCGTTTTTGCTTTAATTAGCATGGGTCCCTAGGAGCCCCCCCCCCCCTTAGCCCTCAACGGAAGTGCCCCTGACAAAAATTAAAATCTAATAGAGTTACTGTGATTCTGAATTTTCATAATGCATACACCTATTTAACATAAAAGTAATAATTAACCCTCGTCTTACCAAGCCGTTTTTTGTAACACGGTTTACCAAGGGGGGGGTGGTTACCACCCCACCCCCTCGAGAAATTGTTGTAAAGCCACCCGATGCTTATGATATGATACCAATGTATGAGCTTATGGTCCTCCTCTTCCTTGATACCAAAATAAGTATCTCGCCATACCTAGTATGGGGCGTCCCAATGACGTCATCAAGTCCGCGAGTCGGCAAAATTGGCCAGTTTCGAACCGAAATAGGCGAAAAATCCAATTTTGCGGCTAAAAATCGCAGAATATAGCGATTAACCTATCATCATGCGGTTTTCAGCTCTAAATGATGGCATTTTGGCTATTTTATACATAAACATAGAGTTTTAGAAGCCATACTGTGCATAATATTTTTCCTAACATGCACCATACAATACCTGTGTGGCACCACCGCCCCTACCCTTCGACTTGCACGGCAGACCCTAACCCGGTTGAAGGTGCAACCTTCACATTTTTTTTTTCGCTAAAATGACCGGAAGGAATGAAGAAAACTATTACTAGAAGCTTTTTACGAAAGTTTTTAATTAATTTTAGCACCCCCCTTACACCCCCCCCCCCCCCCGCCACCCCTTGTAAACAGGGTTTCTCAAAAATCTTGGAAAGTATAGTCGGGCCAATGGTGTCATAATATTTTATAACATCGTATAGTGGTTTACTGTAGGACCCTAATGGTCAAATTATCAAGTAAACAATAAAAAATATAAATGGCATCGAACATTTCTCTTTGTGCTTAATATTTAAAGAAGTTCACCTTCCAAATTAAAGCATCAGCAAAAGTCTAGGTGAAAATCAGGGCCGTAGAAAATGCAAAAACGAATTAGTGTACTTTTCGCACATTTTGACGCAAATAAATTCAATGTTTTGCCCCTAGTTGTCTTACTCACATTCACCAAATTGTTGATGTTCTTAATCCCTTCTAACATGTGGGATTTCATCTAAAAATCCCTTAGGAAAGTGGCTTATATAAAATGGGTCCCTAGGAGCCCCCCCCCCACCCCTTTATGCACACGGAAGTGCAAAACCCCTTATTCAGTTAATTGTTAGGGCATAGGTACTTTCATTTCACAGTAATACAGAGTCTTAGGACCTGGGACGCTCAATTTCGTGATAGTTGCAAAAAAGTAATGAATCTGAGTGTCCCCCAAAATAGAGTGGTCCCTTTCATACACATTAATTTATTTTCAATGCAGTATCACTTCATCGATATTAGCAATAGTCCTTGTGTGGACAGCTAATATCAGAGAACGAGTGGCCACTAGGACATCCGGTTCTGTGCGGAGTATCCATACTATTTTCCAAGACCCTGTCCCCACGGACACGTGTTATAGAGAGCGAGTGTCCGACGGACGGGACGTTTTAGATGAGTGGAAGGGAGGAAGGGGCGAGTGTCCGACGACGGCACATTATAGAGAGCATCACTCACGAACGGTTTGTGCATTTTTGTGAGTTTATCAAAGTTTTTTTGTGTATTGGACCTCAGAGGCCGCAAATCTACACATATCTTTTCATTTGGGATTCCTCTCTAAGTTCAATGGCCTCCACGTCATTCCCTTTAGGGTGCCATGAGCCTTTTTATTAACACAACTTTGTTCACACAACCACGATTCTAAACTTCCTCTATGCGAAACCGTTAAGTTCTGATACTTCCGTCTCATTCGTGTATTCCATACGGTTCACTTTTTGCCAAAATGTGCGATTAAAATGGTGATATAGTTTGACGTCTCCTGAGTTCCATCGAGCAATATTTTCCTTAACGTCATCTGTCATGTTTGAAAGAAGTGTAGAATTACGACGCACATTAATAGGAAAGTATATAACATCGTCTATGGACCAGCACATAAGGTCTTTCAGCAAAATCATGCTTTCCATGAAATATTCTGTCAACATAACAAGGTCAAATTTTTTAGCAATCTCATGTATCATGCTTTCGACAAGCTGTTCCTGTTTTGACGATTTCACGTTGTAACCAAAATCAAAGAGCATTGGATTTTTCGCCCTGGGCTTATTTCTAGCGAAATATTTAAACGGTGTTTTTGCAAACGAAGCTAAAGGATGTGCTCCAGAAATGTTCAATTCTTTATCCATTTTGAAATAAGTAAAGGCTGATTCAAACATTGAAGTTGGTTCCCTCAAAATGGTTATGAGCGTTGAATCTTTCGGCATAACTTGTAGTATTTCTGCAAAAAAATCAAGATAATAATTATAGATAGTACAATAGACTATTCGTTCCTTCTCTCCATCGGCGCGCCCTCTATTCCCTCTCCCTATCTCCCTCTCTCTCTTTCTCGCTCTCTCTCTCTCTCTCTCTCTATCAAATCTCAAATTTATAATTATTCATTCAAGTCGATGAATTGTGAATACAATTCCCCGTACAATTCATACATAACAGATTTGTTGCATACATGTATAATCAAAATATTGTTACAATGGTAAAATCTGAAACATTCTCAAAATTCATTTGTAATCCATTCAATGAAGATGATGGCCATCCTGTGACCTACAATTACATGATAAAAGTCTTAAAGACGGTTATCAAAAATGCTCTGACCAATTAGAGTATTTTACCATGCTTGCTGCCATTAAATGAAAAATTCCCTCGAAATCTGATTCGGATTCCCAGATTTCAGATTTTATTTGTCAATCAATCAATCATCAGTTACAAAATTATAACAGTAATTATAGTATAATAGAAGTGATAATATAGAATATCAAATCTGATTCGGATTCTGATTCTCTTTCGACCAAGACGCCTTGACCAGCCCTTTAATGCTTGGCGGGCAAATTGGCAGACTTGTAGTGTGGGTACGGATCATGGGTACGGGTATGGGTACGGGTCCCGCTTACGACAAACCCATGGGTACGGGTATGGGTACGGGTCCGAGACCGTGGGTACGGGTCCTAGTCCACGGGTACGGGTATGGGTACGGGTCCAACTTGTGACAAAGTCATGGGTATGGGTACGGGTCCCGCTTACGACAAACCCATGGGTACGGGTATGGGTACGGGTCCCGCTTACGACAAACCCATGGGTACGGGTACGGGTACAGTGCCATGGGTATGGGTACGAGTCTTTGGGTACGGGTACAGACCTCTTTGAGTATTATACCTGGTACATATAAGTGGAAGAGTTCCAAAACTTAAAGACACTATCCGTGATCCACCTGAAAGAGTCAATATTGATTTGAAATTTGCAGGAATAGCTATAAGAATGAAGGGTAAGTCTGTGGAATCCTTGAAAGTATTTTTTAGCAACTGAAAAAAGTGGCAGAAAAGGAAGGAATCAGTACTTTTCAAAGATATGTCACTATCCAATTAGTTGTTGCAGTACATGTAAGTGTCCCCTATGGGTAAAGTTCATTTCAATATTGGGAGAGTTAATGGCTCGAACAGTGCACATTCATTGTGAAGCTCTAAGGCATACGTGGTGCATAGTACTGCATAGTGCATACTATAATATCCATGGTGTATCTGTATAATTATGTGACAAAACTGTAGATAGACTGAAATAGTTGGGATGTATAAATTAAAGCTGCAGCAAGAGATACATATTTTGATTTTTGTGTATTTGGCTACAGAAATGTAGTATCAAAAGTGAAAAGTGAAAACTAAAGGTAAATTAGAGTTTACTTATATTATTTTAATATAAAACATTTCTATTTGCTTCAAAGCACAAAATTTGTTGTACCAAAGAACTAATTCTCGGCTTAGTCCTTCCAGATGGGGAGCTTAACATTCAGTGCAAAAATATTTTTAGGGACACCCGATGTGTAAAATCCCTTGTTGCACCTTTAACATTTATCAAAGTAAAACAAAATATCCATTAAAACAAAGAATACCGGGCAAGTTAGTTTTTTGTTTTTTAAATTTTACATAGGGTACAGGTAAGAGTATGGCAACAACAACATGGAAACTGGTATGGTTACAAGACCATGGGTATTGGACGGATACGGCTCTGAGACCATGGGTATCGGTACGGGTCCGAAACCGTGGGTATGGGTACGGGTCCAAGACCATGGGTATGGGTACGGGTATGGGTCCGAGACCATGGGTCCGGGTACGGGTCCGGGTCCAAGACCAAGGGTACGGGTACGAGTACGGGTCCTAGACCATGGGTACGGGTACGGGTCCAGCATGTGTTAAAGTTATGGGTACGGGTACGGGTATGGGTCCGAGACTATGGGTATGGGTACGGGTACGCAATTTTGTACCCGGGTATGGGTACGGGTACGGGTATGGGTACGGGTACGGGTATGGGTACGGGTACTACAAGTCTGCAAATTGGCCATTTCAACTATAAGCTTTAGTTTTCTAGAAACCGTTGATATAGCCTGGACGACAAACACGGCTATCAACATGTGAATATGTTGCACAAGAAGCATTGTGTATGCTTGTTGAAAATGGCCCTTTGATTACCTAACCCCAAAGCCAAATTGTCAGCGCCTGTGATGAAGCATCCTATGAGCAATGTTTTGACAAAAAGTGTCTGAAAACTTATAAAGGGAGTTGATTCTTTTTGGCACAGAAAATAAGAAAAGAAATGACAGAACACAGTGTGGCAAGCAAACGTATAGATCGAATGTATACTTGCAGCATACATTCGATCATAAGTTGTTTATTCATTCATTGGTTGTAAATTATTGTAAATCAATTGACAAAAAAGGATTATTCTTGATATGAGACCCCGGCACTTGCCAACACTCACCACCAAGTTTAGTGGGAAACAAACTTGTGGTTTTTATGGTAGAAACGATGATGTATTATTGCAAAACCCTATTTACTACTTTACTAATATTGACGGTGGTTTTAAAACGGTGGTTTTTGGTCTATACTTTCGGATAGACGATCGGAACAAGCACCTTTAAGTCTTCTACTTACCATGTTTATCAAACCTCGAGTGTTGACACCAAATATTGTATTCCCCTCTTGGAAGTTTAACTAAATTATCGTATGGCGGTCCTCTAATATGCCAACCTTCCTTAGGAAGTGCAAAATTAAGATCATTGTTATCACCATAACGAAACAAAATGTTTGCAATGTACTACTTCCACATTTGTGCATTTTTAAGAAGACCACATTATGCGTAGGCTGGCAGGAAGAGCGGATAGGAATCTTCTGTAGTTGAAAGGCTGACAACCTGTAAGTTTTAATTTGAATAGCTTTAGGTTAATTTTCATAATCATATCCAGACCACAATTGTGCATTTTGCCAGTATACAGTGACAATAACACTTTCTTTGAAAACGGGTCCGCACTCCTGTTAGTTCATAAGGGGGTGGGCCCATTCTAAAAATAGCTACTTTCCCAAAGAATTTTTTGGATGAAATTTATCACATGGTTGGACGCTTCAAACACAACAACATTTAAGAAATTAAAAAACAAAAATATTGTTAAGTTGGAAAATTAGGGGCGAAATATTGATATAAAAAACGTGCCGAAATGAACAAAAAGACGCAAATTAGTTTCCGCATTTTCTGCTGTGTTGATTCACCTAGATTTTTACGGATTGTTTTAACTGGCCAAGCATGAGTTTTATCATCTATATTAAGCCCAAATATAAACACCTCTGGCCATTTCGTATTTTTCATGGACACTTTTATAACTTGTAATGTACCATAGGTTTCTATAGGGAACTGTTATAATATCATGGCACCAGTGGCCTACCATACGTCCATCGAATTTTCTTACTATTTTTACTTCAATTATGTCATAACTGGTGCATGCATAATTATTTATTTTTCATTTTTGTCATAGGGGGGTCTCCCAGGGACCCATGCGAATTTACGCGTCAAGTCAAGCGCAACCAAGCAACCAAAAAATAGACAAATACAGTCAATCATAGGGTCACGGCAACATGCGTTATTTTCTTGTACACGAGAAGACAATGCAATCGCTGTGACCTCAATAGCTGGTCGAAAACGCTCTGGAAAATGTCCTGATTTGAGGTCCAAAATGCCTGAATTCATTATTAAATCATGTTTTATTGTTGTGGAATGTCAACTACATATCTAAGTTGGTCTAATATGACGTGAAAGGGTGTTTGGGGGTTAAAAACAACGAATTAAAAGCGACGAATTTTAAGTTTTGAAAAAGTGTGGTCTCTGAAGTTATAGAAATCCCACAAAATTTTAAAGCATCCCAAATCATTAATTGAATTGTGTGCTACAAAAAAGTCTGTGTACGTGTTACTCTATCTCTTTTGAGAAAGCGAAGACCACGGAAAATGTATAACCTTACATTTACTAGCATCATGGAATTAAATTCTCGTATGCTATAATGTGGGCCTGGTTTCCATCGATTGATGAACTGCAGACGTGTGCAGGCTGTGTGCAGGGAATGTGGACAATGGCAAGGTCGTTTGCCCATTGTATTTGTGAAAGCCCATGTAAAATGACCCTGTCCAACAATTTTTAGTGTGAACAATAGTAATTGGGTGACCTGCCGACTAACTGAATACAAAAAAGTTAAACCAATTATATTGCAGCGCTAACATATGCGGCCCGAAAAACAAAAAATGGGCCTCATTTAAGTGTTAATGGATACAGTCCCCAAACATCTTTTGATTGTACTGACAACAGAGATGTTACTCTACGAAAATGTTTTTCGTTGTTGTTACAACCAGTGGAGGGTTTAGGGGGAGCACCCGGCGCACCCCTATTTTTGCAGAGCACAGGGCACCCTGTAGATCTCGAAGAATGGCCTTTTGGTTGCACCCAGGCCGCCGCTCTTCGGAATTTTGAAAAAGAATAGTCTTTCCGACTATTGTGTCCGCACGCAAATAGTGACTGGCGCCCCTATTGAGAATTCCTGGATCCGTCCTTGACAACCCCAACGCCATCATTCGCAAAGTAGTTACGCCATTTTGTACTCATTTAGTTCAAAAGAAGCCATATCTGTTTTCTCGGCGGTAGGATAGGTCGTCAAAGTTCCGGGATGGGGTTAATAACCGGGTTGATAACCCCATTTTAACCGCCTATGTGCATTTGACCTTTCAAATCAAAAGCTTGTAATGGGTCCCCATTTCCAACACCTCCTATGAGTAAAATTACATTTCTTATCAAAGGTTTTGGCGTCCATTTTGACATAGGAGTTTGATTTCAAAGGTCAAATATAAATAGGACGTTTTTCCCGCCCAGCGACGTTTTTCATGCTTCTATTTTTTTTTAAAATCGTATCGATATAATAAGTATGTAAGTCATAAGTCATAATAACGTAAATGTATCCCTAAGAAAAAATAAAATCGCAGAATGGCACCACGGAAAAGCATAATTGTCTTTTCTTTTTTGGCTAATTATTTAGTTGCATTGATTATGTGTTTAGAAACATTACCTGCATGACGAAGTTTTTGGACGAAGGTTGTCCTAATGTCAGTCGTGAAATTTTACTTAGAAATATCCAATGCATTCAGAGAAAGACCTCGGTTTCGGTGTTAAAATAGTCAGAAGGGAAAACAGGAGCACAGGGTGGAAATACAGAGATTCTTGTCCATGGATTTGGGTTCATACAGGCTGAACTGAAGTCTCCTCTAAACGACCGCTCCTAATTTCTTATGTAGGAAGTTTGTCAACGTCATGACTTGTTAATAATATTTCTATGATTGTTAGTTCACTGCTGTGTGGAATTTAGAGACGTCCGTTACTTCACGGCTAACTGAGTACAGATCAAAGACCAAAAGAGGCATTTTCAAATCTCACAAAGTGATATCGTTCTTCTTCTTCAAACACAGTGGTTCTCAAAAATGATCCAGCCAGAGATGGGTACAACGTCTGGCTGCTTCACTGAATTTCGCAAGGTCCTTGTTTGTGCATTGTTGCTCCAACAGTGGGCAGACCAAGAGATGTTCCATTGTCTGTGGTGCTGTTCCACAACCACAGGTAGTGTCCTGACCTGCTTCCAGGTAGCTCCACTTCTGCAAGGAAACCTTAGATCGGCCAATTCTGGTTCTCAATCTGTTGAGGCATCACCGTTCAGCCCATGAGGAGTCAGCTCCAGGTGGAAGATGCTCACAGGTTCAATACCAATAGACGTTACTTGGTTAACAGAAAGTCCTTCTTTCCACAATGCGAGGTGCATTTCGTGATTCCAGGACCATCTGTCTTATTCATTGTTCACTAGATATCCTTGAGGAAAGCTTATTCACAACCTTTTTAGTTGATCCCGACCTTGCGGTTTTATGTTATGAGCAAATGCTTGTTTCCCACGGTCCCATAGGCCACTATGCTATAATTTCTGTCTGTTTACGGACAGAAGAAAATACAAAATTGCGAATTATTTACAGATACGGCCGAATTTGCACGTAAGATTAGGTATACATGGATTACTAAATTAATGAATCAGATGATATAAAAATCTCAACTTTGTTGTGGTAAGTCTGGGGGACGAGGCTGTGGATCACGAAATGCCCCCTTAACTCCTTAGAGACTGATTCAAGAGGTTGAACTTCGCTTTAGAAACTCTCTCTGGATTAAGGCGGTTGGCAGCGGGTCTCTGTCCGGACATAGGGTGCTTTACATTAGATACTTGGCAGCTACGCTCTTGCATAAGTTCTCCGTTGGTTTTGGACGAAGGCATCCTGTGATAAGCCGGCAGGAGGCATTTAATGCTGAATCAAGCTTCTTGGCATGGGTTGATCTTTCCCATACAGGGCAAGCATAGTCTGCACATGAGTAGCACAGGGCAAGTGCCGTCGAGCTTAGGGTATGTGGGCGAGCACCCCATCTTGTGCCAGTGAGATTGTTCAAGATGTTATTGCGTGAACATACTTACTCTTCGTCTTCTTGATGTGGTTCTTATAAGAGAGAGTGTGGTCCAAGGTAACTCAGGGGTGTTCAGGTTACTTTTAGCTGACGTTTGGCTTCACGTTTGCGTAGATGGAAATCACACACCTGTGTCTTGGATGGATTTGCACGTAGGTGGTTTCCTCGTAGTAAGGAGATAATTCAGGGGCATTCGGTGACAGAGGACTCCAAAAATAGGGGTCTTGGAGTGAGATTCAGCCAAATTGCCTCCAAAATAAGGAGTCTTCGGGTGACAAATTTGCTCATAAAATAAAAAACGGGGTCTTTTTTTTAAATGCACGAATTTCACTCAAAATAGGGGTCTTTGGGTGAAAATGTTATCATACAATAGGGATCTCTGGGTGAAAGAGGCAAAATTTTACAGCGATGGTGGGGTCTTTACAGCCTTACATACGCGTCACCTCCAAGATGGAAGTGCCCCCTTTTTTTTTTTTTTTTTTTTTTTTTTTTTTTTTTTTTTTTTTTTTTTTTTTTTTTTTTTTTTTTTTTTTTTTTTTTTTTTTTTTTTTTTTTTTTTTTTTTTTTTTTTTTTTTTTCCCCCCCCCCCCCCCCCCATGTGGTACAAATTTAATTGAGAAATTCCTATGGGATCCTTGGGAGTGCGGGTCCTATATGGAGCCTCCCTTGTCCACAAACTGGAGTGGGGAGATCTTATCCACTTAAGTGTTAAACATCATATATATTATTATAGCTGCACCATACCTTGAAAAATCTCAGCTATTTATACAGCCTGTCTCAAAAAAATGGTACAATCAAAAACCGATTTTTTTTTTCAATATTATATCTCAACATACGTAAGTCGATTTGTACATCACATTGTTTCAATCGAGAGATAACTCCAGTTTACTGCGGAACACAAACGTTATTCACATTTGAACAGATATGAACTTCTTTAAAACGGGATTAACTTCACAAAGAAATTCTAAAAGATACGAAAACAGTTACGTAATGGTGGAAGTTATGATCAGTAAGTTCTGGCTTTAAGATAAAGTGAAATCAAGATTCACATACGATTGTTTGTTAGAAGAGAACCATGGGCGTAAAGCAACATAGAGGAGTGAGTTTTTATTGTCTTGAAGTATCATGAAACGCAAATTCCTACCTATACCTTAATACTTCCAAATTCAAATTTTTATTGACTTCAACAATTAGTAAATGCACAAAGATAGTGCACTATTTTTAAGCCATTTCTTTCGATTTGGAGTGTTTATTTTGGTTGCAATTGCATTCCTTCTGGTATGATTTTAACAGATACCAATTTTGTAATAAATTCAAAGCTCCATTTCATTGACGTGCAATAAATATTTGTATTGTTTATTATTTATGAAAAGAAGATATTTATCATTGAACTGATTATGCTGACTATTAAACTTGTGTCGATAAAACTAGACTTTCTTTGTTTACTTTAATCTGTGTTTTGTTTTCTTTTGTCAAGTTGCAATCTTGTGTAAGCTTCAAGACAGCATGGCATAATCGGACTTAAAGTGGCAGTGTGGACGCGCACTGATCGGATCTAAATTCTGTCGGTATTAGTATCGGACTTAAATTTGGCAGTGTGGACGCGCATTTACGGTATTAGCACTTACTTCCGACATTACTTTTAAGTCCGATAAGCTTATTGCCGGTACTAGCTGACCGTAAGTGGTCCATGACAACTGGCATCGGAGTAAGAAACGTCCACCCAAGGATATGTTAAAATAATGATTACAATTGAAAGAAACATGTGAAAACATCAAGCTATAATATTAAACAAAACTTTAGAAAGTTTGAAAGTAAACAACTAAGACCAAATTAATTATTATAGTGAAGACAGTCCGTCTGTGATATTGTTTTTATCACCTCCGTTACAAATGGCCTGATCCAAAGGTCTCCACCCTTGTAACTTTTTTAAACCATGGTCCAAGTAACTTGAGATCTTAGGGATAATCCTTAAAGTGATTTCAACACGAAAATCTGAAATTCAAATCTTCACCTTGATGCTAACCCCTAAACCGATCAGGCTTAACCTTGCTCGAAGAGGACTAGTTAAGAAGAAGCCTGTTGTGGTTGTAGATTCGAAACATGCAGAATGCTGAGCTGGCTTTTCATCAGGGCCGTAACGCGTAACTAGACCTCTAGTCAAGGGTGGTCAAGAACCTGATGATTTCTCCCTTGCAATGGAGGGGCAAAGATTAATTTTCCCCCGAATCAGTGGCATATCCAGGATTTTGGAAACAGTAATGTAGGATTTGGGAAACGTTTAATGTACTCACTTCGCTCCCCGAGTAACGCCACTGCTTTCCGTGCTTTACTTCAGAAAAGACGAAAATGCCACCGTTAGTTCCGATAGAGCGTCCACACGTACTTTACTAGTACCGGTCATAACTGTATGACCGGACTTAACCCTGCTCTTCTTCGGCATTAAATCGTCGGATTTAAGCCTCGTTAGATCCGATAGAGTTAAACCCGATGCGCGTTTACACTACAAATTTATATCCGACACTGGTACCGATCAACTTAGGTCCAGTGTGGCAGGAGATATAGTCCTCCGGGCTCACAGTCCGGGAACAATGGTGAACAATAGGGCAATCGATTCAGTTGACTCTTCACGCAACATTAGTTTCACGCTTTATTCCGTTGTCGTCTATGGAGCCCGGACTATGATACCTGCCGGACAATTACTTTCACACCGGTAATATGTGACTTATGTCCGACCACATGTAGAGACGATTACATTACGGTACAATAGGCGTGAGGGGATTAGCGGATTTTTTTTTAAATTCCATCGGATATAGTTAATACCCGAAATAACTACACGTGTGGATGCAGCTAGTAGAAATAAGATGAAACAAACACCATTGGAAAGCTTGGTCTTTGTTCTTTAATATTATGCCAAGTAAGAATGACTTATTTTGAAATTTCATATTTTAACCATTTTTTTTTCTTATCGTACACTTTTTTGAGACCGTTTCTCCAAACTATCTCTAAGCATAAACATATCACTTCTTTCTCAAAATAAAAATTGAGTAAATAATAAAAAAAAACCTGTTAGTATGAAAATACTATAATTTAGCACTGGAATATGCCTTCAATTTTTCTTACCCACCCCAAGTGAAAATAATAAACAGATTTACATTTGTGTACGATTGATGCATTATCCCTCCATATGTGCAGTGTCATGTGCTACCGTAAATTGTTATATCGCACAATTGTTATAAGATCCACGTGGATTGTAATTTCAGCTCAAGTTGCCATATGGAGCATAACCCCCCTATGATGTTTTTATTTCACGTAAGAATCCTCTAAATTTACAAAAGGTATAATCAACTACGGGAAAAAAATATAACAAGATAATTATATTATGATGTTATGAATAAAGAGGGTGGACTTTCAACCTACCCTATTTTTTCTTCCCCTATTGATTGGCAAAACCAGATTGCCTTCCAGCAGGTATAGGTCAAAGCTAGGTACAGCACGTACGTCGTCACCACCACACCAAAAGTAACATTTTTCAAATTTATCTTCTTCATGCCTGATCCATTTCACCACCTAGGTTTGTCTGATTTTCCCTGGAAGAGAATCGAAGAGAAGCAAAATATGCTGCTGCTGGTGCTAATGATGATGATGATGATGATGATGATACCTTTTCTGCCTGGAGAAACGAAGTAGTTAAAATTTCAAAACAAATATACATCGTATAATTTATGATACCGTTCTGATGCTATCCGCTTAGGAAAACGATGGACACCTTTCGGACCTGGCACCTATGGATAATATCTATCGCTCCTCTGCCAGCCGTGGCTTGTTAGCTTGGTTGGTAAGGACGCCGTCACTGGTGATACGGAGGTTGCCGTTTCGAGTCCGGCCGGGCGCACGTGGGTTTTTTTTCAACACTTGTGTGCGCTACCCATCTCAAGGGAAAAGATTAATAAATATATTCAACATGAGTGACTGTTGTTAGCCCGTCCATAAACTAAGCTTAAGATTCACAACGCTGCAAGGACTTTGACCCATGTTTTACCATTGAACCAATTGAACTATCTTCACGTGTACATATTTGATATGGTGATTGTTTTGCATTCATTTTTCAATGTGATATAGTCTTGTTCAAGACGCTCGGCTATGTTCCCTTTTTCCGAGGCACATCCCCCGTATATAATCGCCGTGGCCATTTTGGACGCCAATTTGAAAACAAAAAAATCACTTGCAAATACTAGGAATGTTTATCACTACTTCCTATGATATTTGCTCTTTTTCGCTGTTATATCTGATTTTATGTGCACAAAGGGGGTGCAGTTGTGATTATGAATAAATGTGATTATATCAAAAAAAGGTGAAGAGCATCTTCTTGACTCTACTACATACCAGAGTCTTACAAAAGATCCAGTGAAAAGGCATTTGAAATTGATCAAAGATGCAGTGGATACCTTGGATGAAGAATCCAATACAAAGTTGGTCTTATATAACGAAAATGCTCAGACATCCTCCTATGGATTTTTACAAAAAAATCCATAATCCGGTACCCGTTTCGTCCTATCTTGTCAGGTAGAAAACATGCCCTACGGTTCAATTTTAGGTATTTAGATATCATCTTGTGTCCCTTAGTATTTAACAACCGTCCTTAAAAGGATACCACTGACTTATTTGTACTGGAAACAATTGAAAATCTTCAACATAATGCCCTTTAAAATCTGAGATCTTTCTGTTACACAGAATGTTAGTGCACTCTACTATAGCATCACATGAAGCTCTTAAATATTGTCAAAAGGCCTTACAAAATAGGATAAAGAATCTCCCCAACAATTCATTTGTGGAGTCTCTAGAGTTGCGTCTTAGTTTGAATAATTTTGTAAAATTAAAAAAAGCAAAAAACTAAAAAATTAAAAAAAATCATTCTGCACACAAAGAAGTTTAGCCATCAGCATTTGCAACGAAGACAACTCCACTGATTGCTTTGTTCATTGCTTCTGATCTCAAATGACCCCAAATTTCACTTATTCTTCTGAGTGTTAGCCTCGTGTTTCATGAAAAGCCTTTCCAATATTAAACTTCAAAAAATTTCATCCTTATCTGGCAGTACCACTCTTTTATGTCGGACTTTTGTACATGTCGACTTGTAGTTTATATTTTGGTGTTTTAGGGTAAATTTAGTATCTAAAAAGTTTCACACTAACATTTACTGAATGGCTGTTAGTATGATTATTACCATCCAATTCAAACGCCAATACTTCCTATTGAAAAGGAATAAGAGCATGGTCATAAACCGTTGAAGATTGTGGATTTGAATGAGTTGCTTTGTGAGGTCAACTGAACTTTTGACTACTGGTCATGTTACTAAAATTTTAAATACAAAACAGAATATCATTGAAATTAATTACAATGCTTTTAGATGTTTTCATGATTGCTTAATATCTGATTGTTAATTGATTATTTATATTATGGGTACTGATAACAAATACAGAGTTGTGTATAATATTTAACATTATAGTCAAAAAGTAGTGTGCACGAGCCTAAGGCATTTCTTTACAGAATAGCAGTTGAGGCTAGTTAAACAAAAAAGTGTGAGCCATCTTTATTCAATAAATTAGGGGGTATATCAATGGGTTCCCCTTCAGCGCCTTCGATAGCACACCTTATTCATGGGTAACCTCGAGGAAAGTATGTTGAGTGGAGGTCTACCTCCTCTTTGTCCTCTGTGTTGGAAGCGATTTATTGACGAATTTTCTTCATGGGGGGGGGGGTCAGAGAATGATGTTGACTGCTTCTATTGATCATATGAACGGATTACATCTACGATTAAATTTACTTCTGAGATTTCTCAAGCCAAAGGTCTTGATAACATTTTGGAAATTCAAGACGGTAAACTTGAAACTCAGTTATATTCAAAACCCACTGATGTCATTGGTATTTACTACCGGACTCATCTTATCCTATAAAAAAACCAGTATTAAAAGTATTGGTTTTAGTAGTCTTTGAGGATTCGTCGAAATGTCTGAAAATGAAGATCTGAAAACATCTTGGCTGATCTTAAGATCATTGATTACATCTGGCCTACAAAAAGAAAATGTTGGAAATTCCATTGAAAGAGCAAAACAGTATGATCGAAAAGATCTGTGAAATATACCAAGAAGACCAAAACTAAATAGAGTCCCATTGGTCCTAATACTATGATAAACGAATTGGTAATACCTCAAGCTTTAGTTTTACCGTCACAGCCTATTTTGGCTGAATCCGAAGAAACGAAACACAAGTTTTTCCGATGCTCCTTGTAGGCTTCGGAAGAGCAAGAATCGTAACTTGAAGCCTTTGCCGTCTGCTTCGAAATTGTCTTCAACTCAAACACCGAAAACGGACCAAAAGTGAGAACAAAGGTTTTTCTAGGTGTTTTTAAGACTAAAAAATCGCGTTCGCCCATATGTCATCGAAACAAACCGAACACACAAAACCAAATGGTTGATAGTTCAAAGTTACAGTAACTAAACAAACATTTCCGATTTCCACCTATATTGATGCAAGATGTCATGGTTTTAAGTTATCTAATACGTGCAAAAAAGTGTGCTCACCGGTAAGAGTCATCACAAGAAGGTGACCGCTCTCGAGCACTTTCTGGTAGCAAATATTGCATGAGAGCTGCCATCCACCTTGTTTTCGTCCGGTTTTGTTTCTAGTTTATGTTAAACGTTGTGATCATTTTGATTGAATGGAATTCCTATCAAGATTTTGTCGTCAAGATCCAACTCACGTTTGAACTCGGTTTTTACATCTTCCGAATTGATCCCTATACTTTTACATGGCGAAAACTCTCTAGCAGACATCGTGACCAAAGGCAAGTGTCACAAACATGTATAAAACTTCTTTTTGTCTGGATGGTAATTTTTCACTGTGGCGCCAAAAGTTCTATGGACTGAAATTTCAGTTTCCTACGCTGACTCAGGAATGCTGGACGCAATTACAATCAAGAGATAAGGCCGTCTTGGCCCTCTTCACTTGCAACTTAGCAATTAATCGATATTACTACAAGGAGGCAGGTGAGCAGTTTTCTAAAGATGTCTTGGACTTTT
>JAMKCH010021194.1:0-21386 GCA_023653785.1 Ophioderma brevispina | reverse complement strand
AGTAGGGAGTAGGTCTCCATTCAGAAGGTCCTCTGATCATTGTTGGCTTTGGGATTACCTGATCGTAGCCTTTTGCCAGTCATCAGGACTTTACAATTGTCATACAGTGTTTATATATTGACGCAGCTGGGGGCAAGGAGTGTGCCAAAGATGACTTGATATCACAATATGTGATGCGATCATGACCGGTGAGCTTTGTGTAGGGAAAGAGTTTTTTTTTTTTTCAATGTTTGTAAGATTTCCAGTTCAGTGACGCATCACTAATTCATCGGTCGGCCCGGGGTTCGGAATTTCAATATATGGTTTCCATGGTGCAGCCGTGTAATCCCAAACAATGTTCTACGACTTTTGTTAAACAGTAAAACTCTGACATTTCTTTTGGATACGGGACATTTACTGCTGGCGATTCAACATTATCTTGCGGATGATTGAATGGCACGTTTTTCTGTTGGCTGTCCCAGTGAGTGGAGCCTTGATTTAGTGAGCGATCTATTACCATCATGGCGATTATTGTTGAGTCTGAGAGTATTGATTCAGAGACAGGAATGTCAGAATACCTTTTGGAGGAAAATGCCATCGGTATGACGTTTACAAATCAAAAGTGTTGGTAAAGTTGACTTGATATCAGTGTTTTTCTGTTTGCAATATTATAACGACGTGATTTTGATTCCGTCATGGTATTTCCCGCAAGGTTGAGGTACGCCGGAATTGGCTCACATCTGGTTAATAAGGTGCATACTCTCTTCATTAGATAGCATCTAAAGGAATCTCTGTTTTAAAATGTAGCCCTATATAATACATCATTTTTTCTTTTATGTGAGAGCAGGTCATTCCCATTAACTTGGACCACGTGGGGAATCAGTTGGTTCCCGTCACCAAGTGGATTCCCAGAGCGGGCTAAGTTTATCTTCATGGTCCAACGCCATCGCTGTTTTCAATCAGGTACATCACCACATCTGCACGGATAACTGGACCGAGACCACCAAAGCCGAGATCATGCTTCTCCGTGATTTCTCCCCGATCACCATTCCTGGTCAATTGTCTTTAGAGAATTGTGACACTTGTAAGCTCGTTCCCTTTCTGAATTTGTTCCTTGCTTTGGCAAAGATCAATGTCCCCAAACACATTGACCCCAGTCATATAAAGCGGAGTCTTCCAAAAAAGTGAATATAAGAGGCGCTAACCATGTATTCCATATAGTTTATTTTCTTTCAGGCCCACTGTGTCAAGATGGAATTTTTAAACTAATTATTAGTTTTCAGATTCAAGCTCGAGTTCTCGAAAAGAACCCCGTAGCTTTAGGCGGAGTAATGGACATCACTGTTGTTTAGCCCAATACTCTTCGAAGACTCCGAATGGACATCACTGGCCTGTTATTTGCAATGGCGATCAACTGACAGTGTGCCGATTATACAAGCTATACTGGGTTTGTCCCACAGAAGACATTCTTGACCGTCGACTTGGTCTAGAACCAACGCCACAGGAGTGGCATATGAGTAATACCTTGCTGGAGGTAGTGCCTATATAGTGTATCTCATGTTTTACTGTTTCATATTTTGTCTTCATAGCCACCGTTTTTCATCCCTCGATGTTTGGAGAGGCCATTCTGCACCGCACTATGTGTGGCTTTCAAAGTGTCCGTAAATTGAGCACTGATACACCAGTTGTGTATGTTTGTGAATTTTTAAATCACATTCACTATGTTGTACTAGTGTTCTTTTTTCAACGGAATTACATCACCAGCAAAAGAACACCTTCGACTCGACTACTTGCCTGACGTCATTTTGTGATGAATTTAAGCTTACAGGCAGTTATGCGACCCACTAATGGCCAGACAACAAGGAAGCCTCTTAACATTAAAGACACGTTCCGCTTTCGTGGCCTTAACCTATCCGAGCCAAGCCAGAGTTGTCCACCAATGGATGGAATTCGTCACCTTTGCCTCTGATGGCTTCGTTTGTTGAACTACTGAAATACTACCAGCTAAGCACGTTGCAGAATCCCGCCCCCCCAGCCCCAAAACTTCCCTGAGGAACGACAATCAGAGAGAAAAACTCCTGCTGGCTGCCAGTGAAAAGTGGTATGTCTCATTTGGCCGGATACTAGGGATGATCAGGTCAAAACAATGGCGGACTACAGCTGATTTTTGCGTGTGCAAGAGACAAAGGTAATTCATTTTATAAAGACAATTATCAATGTGTAGGTCAAAGAAATCCAAAAATGATTCTTGTTAATGAAGAAAACATTGGTTGGGAAAACTAATTTAAACATTATGAAGAAAACTAACTTCACAAAATGTCTTTTTGAGAGGAACCAACTATGGTGGAAGTGTTCCGCCGGAGAGGCATTCAACACGGATGGTGGTTCCACATTGAATGTATTCTTTGCAGAAGAGTGACCCAGCTGTTACCGGAGACCAGGATTGGTGGTGTTCCCGGAGTGCAAGGGGACTTCCGGTGTACTGCTTTTGCCAAACATACAGAGAGGAGTGCCCACAGACCTCCAATGGCAGCACAAGAGTGCATTGGGTTTCACGCTAACCATCGTGACTGTTTTTTCACCTTTTTAGCCCACATAACCAAATAGTATCAGAAGTGTACTTTCTATATGAAACGATTCTTTACGATTGTTTGATTTAGACAGAAAACATGAAATTATATTGTAATTTTAACACGTGAGATTGAACTGCGTTATTAAGCCAAGAGGATTGTTGTATTAAAACGAAAGAAAATGACCGATGCAGTCTATATTAACTTGGTTATTATCTAATTTCACGATAAGAAGCAGGGACCAAATGGTTTTGCACGCCTCCCAATGTTCCAAAAATTATTCTCTATCAACAAGTGGAACAGATCCAGTGCAGAGGACATGCCGCTTGCAACATGGTTGGGCCTGTTGATTCGTATCCATCAAGATGCAGAACGGGAGAACGACGGCCAGCTCTAAATCACGATGTGGCAAATTGCACAAATGGGTTTATTCATAATAACAACTCGAACTACCTCCCACTTGCGCATCGATTGTTGGCAGTAAATTGTTACAAAACCCTCTACTTAAAACGCACTAAATTTTACTGATATGTATCAATAATATACAGATATTATTATAAGATTACAATGATATCCAATCATATTCTTGATTAGGTCAAAATGGATGGCTACCCAAAAGACTTGCCTTTGATCAATGCTGGAACGTACCTGCAATGTCACAGGTGAACCATGAAAAAACCTATCCCTTGATTACAAAATGGAAAATGAAAACCTTGGATTTCAAGGTGAGAGAATACCCTTTGGTGTCCATTCCTTGTAATTAAAATAAATGATAGGCCCCTATTGTCATCTTGACAGTATAATTGCATACTTCGAAACATTATTGTTGGATTGAATGGCACTCTGGTTTGTTTTCATCAACAGTAGGTGGCGAGGCGGCACGATGGAATTATTCAGATACACAGCTGGCTCGCATATCCCAAATCAACGGTTCGTTCACGCACAGCGTAAGTGCCCTATTTCAAGTGCACAACACCATCCACGCGCCGAACATCGTGCAATTAGAAAGAAAGACCAATATCGAAGCAAACTCAACGATTTCTGCAATACCTACAAGGTGGGGGGGCGCTCAACTTAATTTACTTTTCGCCAAAAAAAATCGTCGTCGTGACAGGGGTAGGCACTGACTTCACTTGCACCTATCTTTGTCCAATGGAGACCTGAAGATGCATACATCGATAAAGGATGCAAGATCTCGCAGGCCGGTTCAAGACCAGTGGCCGCAAGCTCGATCTTGAGCGAATGGGTACTATATAAGCTTATAAGTGTCGTGGCCTATCTTCAATGAGTCATTCTGGTGTACATAATTGGATCCTCCACGCCTCCATGGAGGCAAGAAGCTATATAGCTTTCCTCCCACATTCCCGATTCCTTTGGCATTATGTTACATGTTAAGATCATAATCCGAACGCATCGGTTGAATATGGCACTCATTATATTCATCTTTGTCGTACACTATAATGTGAGCTGCGAAAGAGCAATTTTATCCTTTCTTAATTTATTATTATTATTCTAATGTAATTTTTGATATTATGACGATTATGCCTTTCCAATCACAATACCGGGTCCCATATCATTCATAGTTGTCATAGGCCCCGTGCAATTGTAGCTCGTTCCTGTTCCACGTTTTAACTTGAGCTTTTTATGTTGTAAACGACGCGAAAGAGTTGTTTAAGTTTAATAATTGTTAAAAAAGTTCTCGTGAGCCACCTGCAGCGCGTAACTGATTATATAGACTAAGTGTTCTTCCGCTGAACAAAAAGTTATTTCTGGGTTTAATTTACTACAAAGTATTTATTTCTTTATTATTTATTTTTATTTAATCTTTCCTTTATCCAGGGTAACTTCTTCAGTATCTAGTACTGAGCTCCAAGAAGGCCCTGCACAAACATTTATACATTAGCCAATTATAAAACTATGTATACACAGACAGCATCGATGTGTAAAAAAGGTTTATTAACAACTCTCACAACCCACTCTTATGCTTACATCACCCCACGCTTGTTCACTTAATGGAACATGCGTGCAAATGCACAAACACACACACACACACATGACACACCCCAACACACAATGTAACACATACCAAACACACCCTGCACATACACCACAGACACACAACAAATTCCACATACATGTACCTGTACAATAACAATTTTACTTGCAATGTAAAGCTGCATGTCTCATAAAATACATTAAATGAATTGACAAAGCATGATGTATAATTTAACTTAAAGAATGGCATTTTTAATTAACATGTTTAAATTCCATGCCTTCATAATTCTGTCTGCCGGACAAGTAGTTTCAAGTTTGCCAATGCCTTAGCTCTCTTATAATAGAAGACCCTTACCTTGAGTATTGTTTCCAAGAGGACAAACAAGGGGTTTTGGAACTTTGGCTACTAGTGCAATTATTATCTTCATATGCCCTCACAAAAGAAAAACTGGAACTCAAAATAAAGTGGGGGCAGAACCATTGAGACATTTAAAACAAGCAATACAGATGTTTTTCCCACCTTTTTCTCAGTTTCAACACAATACACCAATTTATGTGAAATGCATTAGTCATTCAATAGGAGTTCTGATATCAGCACTAAGCAAATATTCTAGCAAGTCTATTATGAAGTATTTGAAGAGAATAGATAAATTAGCATTACAATTTGACCATACAGCACTACAATACTCAAGTGTGGGAATTACAAGTGCATCGGCAAGCATATTCAGGCCTCTTTGGCGCAGATAATACTTAACTCACGATAAATGCCAATTCCCCCCCCCCCCAAAAAAAAAAATTGGAACCTTATTGATTAAAGGGGGGGGGGGAAAAGTTACATGATCATTCCAACTTAATTGTTGTTCAAAAACAACCAACCCAAAAATACTTAAACTATTGACCTTTCTATACATTCTCTGCCTATGAAAAGAGATAATCATCAAATTTGCTCATATATGATTTGACCCAAAAATCATTCATTTAAGTTTTTTTTTAATATTGAATGTTTTATTTTTTTTATTTTTTTTATTTTTTTTATGTTTGCTATTTTTTTGTTTAATCACGCTGAAGAATAAGTGGGTCTGATGAAGTGCAATCAAAGGTGTGGTATCATCTGCATACTTCACACTTTACAGGCTACATTATTGGGTAATTATTGACTATTTAGAACAACAAAGGCCCTAAAATTGACCCGAGGAATGCTATATGGGATGCACTTTAAATCATACAAAGAAGAATTTACATTCACTCTTTGGTGCCCTGTTACTTAATACGCTGCCAAACACAAGTCATGTGTGAATTTCTTATAACATATATACACTTACTTAACAGAATTTTGTGATTACATCAGTGTCAAATGCTTTACTTAAATCTAGAAAAAATAGCAGCAGTTGCATTACCATCATTCATGTTTAGGAAAATATAATTGACACCTCAAGAAGGTACAAGCATTAGTTGAATGGTTACGTCTAAAACAAGACTGAGATGGATTTAAAATAATACACATATTTTAAATAATTATACCGCTGAATCATGTACAGCTCTTTCAATTATCTTAGAGATTATATTTAAACCAGATATGGGGCCCTATAGGTTACCAACTCGATTTACAACCATCCTTTCAAAATAGGGGTCACTTTGCAGTTTCCACTCTGAAGAGGGAATGTGGAGTAATTCAAGACACATTACATCAATAATCAAGTGAGTACAAATTAATGGGAGCGGCAGTTTTAGTAAATTAACCTTGAAATTATCAAGCCAGTTATTTGTTGTTCGGAAAATCAAATTTGGTCAAAAACATAATCATCATTTATCATATCAATTCAACATTTACGTGTTTACATAAACACTGTATTGGCTATCATGTAATCAATGTCACTATTATTAACTTTGCACCTACATGCACCAACATCAATAATATTACAATTACATCCTGTAGTACTATCAAATTGTCTTGTGCTAAATCATTACCATTTTAAGTAAAATACTCAGTAAATTTCATTCCAGTTTCGTTGTCACTGTTAGTTAAACCATTACCACACTGAACGGTCTTCACCGAAGCGTTGTTTATTTGGGAATTAATTTTCTAATCGTAGGTCCAAATCTGTAGAATTGTTAATGTATTTGATTAATTGTAATCACACAGTAACTTCTTTTTCAAATATTTCCTAAGTTATTAACCTGATTTCTTAGACGTTTTAGCCATTTTCCAAGCATCAGGAGCATTAGTTTAGGAGCCTTACAAAAATATGATCACTATGCGTTGGATATTTTATGTATTCTCTATTGATCCAATCCGTATGATAACCTTATTTCTTTTCTCTAATAGGTGCATGTTTTACTACAGACCTCATTAAACTTATTTTTCCACGCATTCCATGCACTGTCAACATCACCTAAATTAGTTATTTCACAACCCCAGTCAACATTTTTCACGATCAACAATCTTTATTTTATCACTAATTCTTAAAAGAGCGTGATTTTACAGTTTTAGGCAATGATTCATTTTCTTAGTTTTTACGAACAACTATATAAGTGAGTGGTCACTGAACTAAGCTATGGACCCAGAGGACACAACCTGGGATTGGTAAACAAAAACAAGATCAATAATAGTTCTACTGACTTCAGTGATCCTATATAATCCTGAATTAATTTTGGTGCAAATACATGTCTACAAGATTATTGATTTTAACCAAGTCATTCCCTTTTACATGTACTCAGATTAAAGTCCCCACCTATTTATTACATTCTCATACAAATAGGTGACATTTTGAAATAGAGTGTCTAATTTACATAAGTCTCCACTTTAGTTCTGGTGGGTCTATAACCTTTTCCTACAACAATAAAAAAAAGGCTTAGTATGTGGTAATTTGATCTCTATCCCAAGAAAGTTTCAATGTCCCAGTTAACATAACTTTAAGTTAGAATTTCTTCTTATAAACATATTATTTTTATATAACAAAGCAAACCACCACCCCGCCGTTTCATCGGGATAAACCACATTTTCTGTCTAGTCTCACAATGTCCATAACCATCAATTCCAATTTCATTGTTATCAATATTATAAGTGAGCCAAGATTCTGACACACATAAATGTCCAAGTCATTTTTGGTTAAGAAAAACACGAATGGTCAACTTTATTTTGCAGACTACGAATGTTAATATGATCTACCTTAAAACCCTTGTTAAGGAAACATCTTAAATCAACAAAAGTATCACTAAATGGGCAGTTCAGATAATGACATTTGAAAAAAAAATTGATTCACACCACCAATTAAGGAGATCAAGAAGGGGTATCATGTTGTAAAATTTAAATATGGAAGTCAAGGGTACAATTATTACATGAGACAAAATTTTGCAATTTTTATAGCACATTAACATTCTGCAACAAGGTCTTTTAATAGTTCATATACCTCTTCCTCCACTGTGATGATGTCAGGTGAAAATCCTGCTGAAAAACATTACACAACATGAAAATATAGTTTCTGTGCAAGAAGAGTTCTACTAAACCGAGTTGGATAGGTGAATGACCATCAATATGCAAGATGAGGTTCTTTCTATTTTGTTTATTTACAAAAATCAATGTCTTTAGTGATACACAAGTCATTCAGTCTAGCATTAAACTCCTTGATCCAATTGCGATGGGAATAGTTACTACTCTGTGTAGTAAGTGACGATACAGCAATCTTACAGTTGGATCACTTGCAATATTGTAGATACAAGGGAACATGTAACATATTAGACATTCAATCCACAAAACATTTGGATAGGTTTTATTTGTTGCACAGTGAAGAATAATCACGTCGGATTTTTCTTCCTCAATTACAGGGGTGACAGTTTTTATCCATATCCACGTTTGACTGCCCTGGTATACAACCGATTGACAATCACACCTTCAGATGTCATTTCTATTCTACGACCCCCCAAGAAGCTTTGGGATTGAGTCTCCAATTATCAGTACTTTCCTCCTCTATGCTTAGTAGTTGAAGATTGATGAATTGTGGTGGGTTGCCTTCCCACGGTTTCACAGGAGTAGGCTGGAGTGGGAGATTTTAGTTGCTAGTAGATGAGAGGTAACTAATGTCTACCTCTACTAGGCTTTGGTACTGGTCTGGAGTTCTTGGATGGGGGGTTTGCTGGATATTCACAAATAGTAATAAAGAACGGAAAGATGTGTTTTTTTCCCCATAAACTTTAAATTATCTTTTGAACCAAAACTATCATTTTGCATGTTTTTAAACTTTAAATCACTGTATTGAGAGGTGAACTTTGCCGCGTAGAGATTTTGCACTTTTGCGTTTTGGCTGGAGCAAGAGGTCATACAGAAATGGTCAATCTCTCTGACGTCAGGTCAACACTGCGCTGTTTCTTTTCAACAACAGGTATCTTAGACCTTGGGTTGAAGCGAAATTTCATTTTTTTACAGATTCAATCTATTTCACTTTTGATTATTCCATTGCATTTGGGTTATTCACTTTTATGGTAAGCGATTTTTGATTTCTTGAACCATTTCTAATTAATTAAGTTGTTGAAAAACTTGTCTCTTTGTAAATGTAACACGCCACAGGTTGAACATGGGAAAACCGTTCAATACACCTTTCCTGTGGCAGGGGTATATCCCACCTACCACAGATTCGATCTGTGTAATGACCCCCCCATTTCTTTGTGTTTAGTGTCCAGATCAACTCCACGGGAAAGTGGGTTACTGTGTTGGGTCCCTAGGAACCCCCCCCCCCCCCCCCTTGGCACTAACGGTTTTTTGTTAGCTTGGGCACTTAAGTGTTATTGGATGCCCGTGACTTAAATGAAACATCAAAACAGAAACATACGCTATAACCACACTATTTCAAAACAGTGTTATAAAATCAAACCTTTAGCGTGCGACTACCCTCTGCTGTCCCTGGATATTCGAAACTATGAAGCGCCATAATGCGTTGGAGCTCCTGGGACAATGTGGATGCCCGGATTTTAATTAACGTATTCGTAAATCCATCTGGAAAGATAGCCACATGTTGCCCTTTAAAGTCAACTCCTGTTTTAATGCTAAACCAAGTGAATTTTATTTCTCGGGAATGTAATGATATTCTTTAGATACGGTAGCTGGGGTTCAAAACGACAAACATTGTAATGTATGGTGAATGTTTCCCTAGAGTGTAACAAATATCCCTAATTTAGAATATAAAAACACCTGATGTGATGTTCTAAAAAACACCGTTTAATAAAAACATGCTTTGCTCAAAATGGCTGACTCGCATGACTTGATCCTTGGACGTGATATGGGTGGCAGAAAATCGACTCACGTCTTCGACACGATACTTCCGAGTACGAAACCATTGTCCTGGGACGGAACATAGAAGAGAACGGATGACATGTTGGACCAGGCCTAAACTGATTATTTTACTGCCAGCGGGGCATGTGAAAGTCCGAAGATGTTAGATCGCGACATTGTTGCACATCGGAGTGACGCCGACTCATTCCAGTGTATACACGTTCAAATGGACGAACTAATGATCAGGAGGTGACGACAAAAAGTTGATAAGTTGTACAAAAGTTTCCAGAGGTACGCACTCCAAGAAAAAACTTGGACTAATCTGAGGCATAAATTTTCACCAGAAAGCAGGGTTAGACCAGTATGTCACAGGACTGAAAAAAAACTGGCAAAAGACTCGAGTCTGAATCACTTGGAATCATACTTATAAAGAGTGCTAGTTTTGGGTGTAACAGTGATGCATTAGAGGCAGTTGTTACGTGAAGATGGATTCTTAAACTAGACAAGATGTAGATATCTGCAGAGCGTCCGAGGTAGATAAGCTCAGATCATGAAGGTAGGAGAGAAGGAGATAGCTCTTCCCAAATCCCTTGACCGATGATCATCGCCCGCCCTCGTAAACAGGTCGTAAAAACTATTGTATTGGAACAATTACAACACGAGATCGATATTGATGCTGATGCATGTGCATCACACAGGAATCGATGTACATAGTTACGCAGATAGCGACATATATTGTAAAGAATGTGATTTCTTTATAAAAGCATGAAATGGCATAAAATGTTAACAAGTTAAATACTGAGTATGCTTCTTTTTAACCTGGAACCACGTCACAGTCAATCACTTCGAGGTAAACAATATCATTTCGGATCATTGTGGTAATTTATTAGAAAGCGAGTAGACATGTGTTTAGTCCTAGATGATTACATTATTCTAGTTTTAACTCGTACTTTTCGGCTTTAAACCACCTTGGGCATGTTTTGTAGCGCCGTATTCCTTAAGATATTTGAGAGACAAAAATCTATGTTGAATGGGAAGAAATTGCCGTATCTAAACAATGGGCACCAAACGTCACAGTGCCCGAAGTTTGCCCGTTTTCAATTTGCCGAAGTTGCCACATTTTGGTGAATTTAATGATTAGACCTTGGCGATATCCGATTTTAACTTCAGAGAAAATACATGTTTTAAGACATGATCCGTGCGACAAAGTATTGTTAAACTGGACGTCCCATCGCCATATTTACTATACAGCATTGGAATGTACATCGATGCAATGTGATGCACATGCAGGCAGGCTTAACCTTGATCTGTAGACGTTGTTATTAGCAATGTAGGCCTAATCACAATCTATTTCATAGTATTCATGTTTTTAGGGAAAATCCAGATGAATAATTCAGTTATCAATGGAGCATATTCAACAGTAGGAATAGGGATAGGCCTGGCCCTATATCAATTTATATTTGCCATCTTGTTTTCAAAACCATCTTGGTGGGCGGGGGGGGGGGGCTGGGGGGGGAACAGTTTAATCAGATGCGAATACTGTCGGGAGGAAGAAGGGGGTTCGCACATTAACTTACTGGAACAATATTTTTGGGGGGAAGCCATAAGCCCCAATAAAAAGTCAAACCTCAATCATTTAAGATGAACAATCGCAGCACCCATAAATGTTTTTTTTTTTGGGGGGGGGGTTCGAGGGGGCCAAATGTAAACTTAGGGGACAGTGAATTTCCATAAAGTTCATGCAAAAAATCCCACATCACGTCGTAGAATTGAGAATAAGATTAAGGATTTCACACCTTTTGGAGGGGGGGGGTGGGGGGTCCCAACCAGAGTGCCCTTACTGCCTCTATTGCCCATTGTACTTTGCAATTGAGTGCTTCTGCTCATAAAATACAAGATTCCTTAAAATGCATATCGCTGTGTTGTGTTCTCTGGCTATTGACCTGCTACCCTCTTCATGACCCAAATTATGGATTCATGGTCCCAATCACTATGGACAAATACTATGAATGCCATTTAAATGTGACCGTGTCAAAGTATAAATATATAAATCCGATTGTTCCATTTTGCGGCTTTGTGATTAAAATGTGATATGGCTTGTAGCATTTTCAAAACAAATACAACCGAAAATGTATCCCCAGTGAGCGATGTCCCTGTATCTCTTCAATGAAATGTCATGGTATGTAATGTATTAAGCTAAAGAGATAAGGGACATTCCAGCAAAATATGAAACACTCCATTTTTAAACAATTTTACCAAGATATTAAATCAAACCTGGAGGGCCTAAAAGCCGTAAAGCCATCTTCATGTAATAAAGGCTTTTTATTTTCTGTCGAATGCATGACAGATATCAGAGTATGCTTGTTATGGGGCCGATCAGGACAGCAGGGGAGTTCAAAATACTTAGTGTTGTTGTCTTTTCGTTGTTCAATAATCCTACGACATGTCCTCGTTGATATTCTACAACAAAGCGCAAATTTATACAAATTTGTATCCTCATAAAATCTCGTGTCCCTTAAATGAAGAAGACCGTTTGATTACAGTCGAAATTGTGTCACAAATAGTTCCATGAGAATGTTTATGACGTGTTAGAGTTACGCAACCTCAAAAAAAAAAAAAAAAAAAAAAAAAAAAAAAAAAAGTTGACCTTTTGTGACCGCGCTAGGTGACATTTCGTCCTCCACAGGAAAAAACCACTGCGCATCGGGGTATACCTTTCTGCGCAACAGGTCATATCTTGTTCAACTGAGCGTGCCCAGATTCTGTCGGCGATGATCATGGAACATGAAGAGTACTTCCTGCCGAGAAGCGCCCTTTGTTGGTCTAGGCTTTTACAATGAGTTGCCAAGTGAGATAATTGGGATAATCGGCGTTGCGTAAGGCAATTAGGGAAGAGCTTTCTCCTTCTATCCACCTCCATGCCAGATGCAAGCCATCAGTGCAGCCCTAATGCTTCTGAAAGAAATGCTGTCGATATAAATCAAATCTCAACTCTAACTAGGTATGATCGGTGGCAAATGTGGTAAAAAGCCATGGACCACAGCAGTGTTCAGCAGTAGGCAGAAATGTAAATGAACTGCGAAGATGGACACTTTGCGAGAATGTGTAGACTTAAGCCAAGATCTTCACAAAGTAGCAGTAACAGTCAAAAGTAGCAGCAGAGTCAAAGTAGCAGTCACAGTCAAGGTCAAAAATCAAAAGCAGAGTTTGGCCGCCGACACAAGTCCAAAAAGGAAAGCGTCAAAAACGCTGGAAGTTGAAAGTCAGCGACCGAAACCTCGTCATCTACGGAGACGCATCCGGTGATGAAACGCTCTATATTGGTCTACTCAAAGAAGACAAACAGGACAAACAAGACAAGAATTCACAAACAATAACTTTGGGTTTAATGTGAACCTATAAAGTCTCAAAGAAAATGTGATCAGCTTGTCAAAATTGATTTCAGGTCAGACTGTACTGTAAGCCCAAACAGGTTGTTCAACTACAAATAGGAGGTACATGAAAGACTTTGAAAAGGTCAAAAGCAAACTCAGTTCATATAGTGGACACAAAGTTAAAGTCTAGGCCCCTTGTGATTGTGTGTGAGTATAAAGGGAAATACCATCCTAGTAGAGGTTGTGCCTTGACGTCCTCCAACCGGCTACACTGGCTGAACTTTGTTCCAACAAAATAAAAATCCGAAACCGTGATATTATTTGCATCCGCTTATTGGGATATCCAACACAGATTAATTCCCAAGTGTTTGCCCAACATAAATTGGATGAACTGGCATTACGGTACAGGATCACGCTGTTCGATTCTTTTGTTCCTAGCTAATCGATTAAAACAGGCACAACCCCTATTCAAATTCGAAAATTGCAGATGTTAAAGGAGTCCCCATCATAGGTTCAAAGACATGTGAACTTGAATTAGCAGTAATTAAAGGGTGAATACAGTGAAAAAGAACACCAACATCGAAACAAGGATAAAAATAGATTTGTCAACAGTGTAAATGTAGAAAATTGTTCAGTGGTATTGGGTGCATGGATGGAGAATTCAACCTGCAAGTAAAAGATGATGCAATCCCCAAAATACACCCACTGAACGCTACCCAATAGCCCGCGCCAAAACTAAAAAACAATTGACAAAATGAGGAACAAAAATTATTGTGAAATCAAACCGGTCACACAGATTGGGTTAACATTTATTAACACCAATTTAGATATCAGATGGTTACCCTTAGAATTTGTATGATCCGAAAGATTTATTCAGCCTTACACAGAGAGCATTATCCTATGAAATACATAAAAATGTGTTTACAATATTGTCAGAATGCAAAATATTTTACACTGTTAGTGCTAATGCGGATATTTGCAACTCTCAAATTGAATGATGATAGTTCCCGCTGTGCACATTTCAATCCTGTATTCCGGTTTCTTAGGATGCCTTTTGGATTAAATGTAGCCCCGGAATTTTTCCCAAAGAACGGATGTCTGAACTAGTTTAGGGAGTTCAGGGCGTACAAGTAGTCTGGACTATTTTTGATTTTTTGGTTCTACGGAAGCAGAACACGATGCTATAGTGATACAAGTTTTGGACATACTCCAAAAACAAATATCACACTGAACCAAAAACAGTGCAAATTTACAGAACAGCAAGTTAGATATTTGGGCCATATTTTGAGCTCAAGTGGTTTAAAGTGGACCCGGAAAAAACGTAGGGCATTCAGGAAATGCCAGCCCCAAACGGAGTGTGGGTAGTTTACTAGATTTGTGGATGCTAAATTATGTCTGGAAATTCGTTCCACAGTTGTCAAATCACGCAGAACCCCTACGAGGACATTGTTCTACTCACAAAAGGTGTATTGGGGAAATGGACGGATGAGCACAGCCGTGTTTCAATAAGCTAAAAACAATTGTTGTGTGAATCGCCTGTTATAGCATACTTACGATGAGAAAAAAGAATTGGTATTATCTGTAGATGCCAGTTCAAAGGGTCTTGGAGCTACATTGTTACAAGAGGGACGACCTATAGCATATGACAGAAACGCACAAATGGGACCAAGAAATAACACAAGGGGGGAAATATTTCATAATGTGTTATGTTAACTAAGTTTTAACTTTTCCAAGAGGCACCCCTACTTCAATTTAAGGTGAAAAAAAGATAACTTTTCCGTTTATATTGATTTCCACGAACGATATAGTTTGTCGAATACCATTGGAGGAGTATAAGGGAATGTGATAAATTTTTCTAAAATTAGAAAAAAGGCTGCAGATTGGTCTACTATGGCTTGTATACTACAACACTAGCAGCAAGGCTTTTACATGGTAAAATATTAATGTTTAATATATTACCATTCTGTACAAACAAACATAACAATAATGCTACGGACATGTCAAGGACGGAACATGCAAAATGAATGGTAACATTAGAACTCCTCGCCCTTGTGTAACATTTAAACCAATTTCTATATAACCACGGTGAAAACTGCCATTATTTTGGTATCTGCTGATATAAGATGCACACTATATCATAACATTACACCATTGCCATCAAAAGAATAATAACTTTAGCAGGGCCTTCATCCAAAATTTCTTAATGATTAAGAACTTCCGTCAAATAATTAGTACGGTGAGGTCGGTAATCTAATACGACGATCGACATTGGATAGCAACATGCAGCGCTCGCGCTAGTGATTTTTATTTGTGTAGCCAATTTTTCAACAGCTCTTGCTTTGATCGTATTGATAGTGCAAACGTTATGGGGAAAAACTTGTTACAGAATCTTAACATGCATAGCAAATAGCAGAAAATTTGTAGCAAAATGCTATAGAAACAAGCTATCGCGAGCCCTGGCCCTGTACCCACTGCGACAACATTATGCACGCGTACGTAATCTATCCATAGTGTATCCATGAATGATATCTATCGGTGAAATACAAACAAACACCATTAAACATGGAATTTCTTACACAAACGCTGGGTTTTGTGGCCCATAGACTTCACCATTCTGTGCTATTGTTACTAGTAATATTATTGACGGAATGATTTAAAGGTAACCAGATTATTAAAAAACAGTAAACATATCGTATTCAATTTCGCACTGCCATTACATGACTGACCACCATCCGGGATGTTGAAATTGATAGATGTTGATCGATCTGCGGGACTGCCTGTTTGTTCCGCGAGATTTGAAAAATGCTATTGTTATTGCAAAATATTGCGAGGTAACAATAGAAAACAAAAAAAAAAAAAAAATCTATTTAACAATGATTTTTCATATTTTTTTGTTAAAGTTATCCAAATGGATTGTCCCTTTACAGAAAACAATAAAGGCAACTGATAAACTTATTGAAGTATTCCCAAGTGGCTAATAAATATTGCTATTGTTACTTGGCGTACATGAGCGGAATGAACAGTAACATAGCACTGTCCTTTTGTCGCCCTCCGAAACACCAATGTATTACTTTTTGGCCGCCTAAAAATATGTAAATCTGGACCAATATGTAATAAACATGATAGTAATCAACAATAATTGAATTCCTTTATAATATCTTGAGACATTGTAGAATGTCATTTTTTAACGTAGATTTTTCCGGCAAAATTGAAGGAAATATTAAAGTTATGTTTATGGAAAACATTGTCAAAGTGTTTTGAGAACCCATTCAAATTATCTTCATATATGTATACGGTATATAAACATAGTAACACAGTAAATTAGGGAATTCAGTAATTTAGTAAAAATATGTGACATTAGAAAATTGCTAATTATGGTAGCCCATCATTGTGCTTTCTGTCATAATGGTTCAAGAGCACTAGGGCCGTCTAGTGTACTATAGTCCAGATAGAGAAGAGTTATTTGGCTATTGCATGGGATGTAGAAAATTCCATGATTATGTAGTAATGTAGCAATTAGGAAGGTTGTTTGTGGAATCTGACCATAAACCTCTTGAGAGTATCAGAAAAAGCCCAATTAACAAAGCCCCTCTCAGACTTTAAACAAAAGATGCATCAAATAAAATATGACTAGAGAGAAATCAAAAAAGGGAAGGAATTATTCATCGCTTGACACACTTAGCATGGGGGGGGGGGGTTTGCGGGGGGGAAAGGGGGGGGGGGGGGGGGGGGGCGGCATACCTACCTGAAGTAGATGAATTACCAGTTCAGGGCCCTCTAAAGTTCATTTGGTCAGAGACCAAGCACCAATTTGATGTAAAAAAATGGAAGTTTTAAAACCGAACTTCAAAAGATCCTGCACTGTCAAACGTTTTGGCAGATTGTGATTGGTGGTTGGCCTGAAATTTAAAAGATTGCCCACCAGAAGTTAAACCATACTTTCACAATTCAGGGACGATTGACATTTTGTGGATGGGTACTTTTTAAAGATATCACATTGTAGTTCCATCAACTTTGAGGAAGGAAATGTTGGCAAAAATTCATGAGAGCCATCTGGGCATAGTTTTAAGTTTAAACAAAGGGCAAGAGATGGTCTCTACTTGCCTGGAATGATGACGCATATATACACTGTGGCTCTCCCAATGCAGTAAATGTAAATCATCAAATAACCAGCAAGACAGCCTCTTATCAACAATGATAGTCCTGACCAACCATGGGTCAAAGTTGGAGTGACTTATTTGAGTATGATGGTGCTCAGTACTGTATTGGAGTTGATTACTACTCTAATTCCCAGAAATGGTGAGACTAGGTTCAACATTCCACGTCTCCAGCTGTTATTACGGCTTTGAAGTCCATTTCAGTAGACATGGAATTCCAAGAGATTAAATAACTGACATTATACACCTCATGAATATTCATAACCTAATCTGCTATCTCCTTGGCGGATTCCTATTACGCAACTAATTTCCCTAGGGAAATAGATTGAACTGTTTCCCTACAACCTCGTCCACAGAGTCACGGGCGGTGTAATAAAACCAATACTACATGGTTTATATCGGGAAATAGGGCACACTATTTTTCCCTGGAATACTGGCTATGGTCCTATCAACCATCACCGCGGTTCGAGGTGATAGCCCGTATCCATCACCGCGGGAACTAGTGTGCCCTATTTCCCTCTAACCATTTGTATTGTATATGGACCATGCTATTCTTCAGTAAGAGTTCAGAAAGTTTGTTAAAGATTGGAATTTCAACATTTAATCCTCCCGACGTACCAAGATCGAACGGGATGGCGGAGAGATGTGTTGGGCACAATCAAACGTCTCTTTGAAGAAAGCTGATGATCCATATTTGCCATATTAGAATATAGAGCAACTCCTTTTATATGATATTGGTTGTCACCTTCACAATACGTATTGATGGATAGGAGATTGAATACCAAAATACCCACCCATACAGATTTGTTAACCTCATTTGTCAATTCAGCAGCTGGTCAAAAAGCACTAAACCGAAACAAGCTGTTCAAAGGAAGACTATGACAGAGGTAAAAACACTTAGTCACTGAATCAGGGAGAAAGTGAGATTTTGGGATTCAGACAAGAAAAAATGGAACCAGCTATTGTTGAAAAGTCAACAGACAAACAGATCATATATACTGGTTGCTGAGAATGGTACATAAAATCAGAAGAAACATACAGGATATTCTGAAGACTGATGATAGTAGTTTTATTCTGAAATACAATCAATGAACATACATTTTGATGAATTCAAGGCAAAACACATCCAATCAAAAATCATGAACCACCCAGAGACCAAATGAATCAGAACCTTAAGTCCCTCTGATATATTAGGAGAAGTACAAGTAGAAAACCCACCTTGTCAATATAAGGACTCTCACATGTAAACCAATTTCTGATGTTAATAGTTTCACGAGGTTCAGTTTTTGCAAGTTGGTGTTTCCAATTTATGAGCTCAAAAAACAAAAGTGGGCAGAGCAAATTTTGAGAGATTTATAATTTTGTATGGCTTATGAAATGAGTTACATGTTTAGTACAGGGTGCATGTTGGAATAAAGGTTTTTAGTTGTGTAACCAACAAAAGCCTTTATGGAAAAAGGGAGATGTATGTATGGTGAATGTTTCCCCTATAGTGTAAACAAATATCCTTAATTTAGATATAAAAACACCTGGATGAGGTTTCTAGAAACAGTGAATAAAAACAATGCTTTTTGCTCAAACTGGCTGACTTGCCATGCCAGATCCTTGGACTGATACCATGTCACCGATAAGCTTTTACAGTGCAATATAGAAATAATATAGAATATAATTTGTAACGTAAGCTTCATAATCATGTCACGTACGTTTCGTTTTTCAAGTCATGGGCGATGTTTTTTCTCGAATAAATAAGTTTTTAATTAAACAATCTGCATAGTGAAGTTTGAAAGTGTTTTTTTATTATACAGTTTTTATTTTGAATATATGAACGTATAATTACGTAATGGGGAGTGTGTTGTTATTCTATTCCTTTCGTATTCACTGTTTACTCTATTAAAAAGTAACGTAAGTTGCAATATTATAATGACATATAACAGTAACAACTGTCTATGAAAATTCCTGTTAAATCCGAAAACAAAGATGATTTTTTGGGTTCCCATACAAGGAGATCAATGCATGAAGTGCCTTCGAAACGTCTAGCAAAGAGGCTCTTTAGCATAACTAAAGACCGGGCCTGGCATGATAAATACAACATATGAGCCATATATTAAGAGAATTGCGCCTAATCTCAATTGATTCTTGAGAAGCAGATTAAGACTTACCGTGGTATGTTGCCAGTGTACCATTTCAAAATTGATTCAAAGTTTTTTATGTTTGAAATTGAATGTTTAAACCAAAGAGGTTCTATATAGAATAGAGAGGCAAAACGTTACGTATCTTTAGAATTCATCGTCTCGCATGTTTGTTTGCCGACCACAGAAACATAAAGTACCCACAATAGAAAGCAATGCTGCCTCCGCTGTCTTCCACATACTGTGGGGTGCGCTTTGCATATACAGTAATCGGTGTGATACAAATTGATGTATTTGTTAGAGGGGGCCAGGTGTAATAATAGTGTAGCTGGCTCAGATACGCTTTTTTCTCATAAGTGCATGCGCGCTTAGGTGAAAAAGAATGTATTCATTGAGGCGTTTATTTAATCAAGACGACGACGTGTCATTTCATTCGTTGGTGTGGCCATGGGTAGGACAAACTGTAACCACCAATAGCACCCAACATTCCACAACTGATATTTTGGCGGATTGTTTGTATCGAATTGACATTATGTGTGTATACAAGCACCCAAACTAATAATTATTCCGTGGCAATTAATTCAAATTCAGCGCCCAGCACGACGACTGGTTTTGAATGGCTCACGCCCCCTGGTTGAAACACAGGCCTCCGTACGTTAAGGAAAATATCGAGTTTCTGTCCTAACTTGCGAGGCTCAGTCCTAGCATTTTGGATTAGCGAATGTACAGAAACCGAGGATATTCCCCCCTCCCGCTCTTAACCCATTGCATTTGAATAACAATTGTAACATCCATCAATACGATTTGTAAAGCTGTAGTTTCGTATCGCATGCCGTATACGTTATGAATTGATTACAGACCGGTTTTGTCAGACCTGTAGATTGTAACGCTTTTTCATTTTGTACACAAACTTTAATAGAACAGCGAGGTTTTGTCTTTACAGTACATTCGTAATCTTCTTTCTTCAAACAAATCTTAAACACTCGTCATTTGTTATCCCTGGAATTCGTCATGCTCTTTAAACTTGTATACAAACTTCGAAACAGCTGTCATTGTTACCTATAGATTCATTATGTGATATTGATATTTATTCAAGTGACCAAGGGTAGCAAAATCTAGCAAGCTTTGAACAACAACCTACACACAATTACACACCTGTTATTGTATACCGTACTGAGTTTGATGAGCTTTGTTTCTCTCTAACGCGTTTTATTTTGGAAGCGAAGAAAGAAGACAAATGGAGACCCATATCCCGCTGAAAACCTATAGTGATTTCTATACACTTTATATCGTCTCCACCCAAAGAGAGTGTGAAAGTGTTAAATGATCCAGAATTTGTTACCTTGAAGAACAATTTGGATAACCGTATGAAAGATATCCCCGAGCAGGAATTTATTAGGCGACGCCAAGCGGAAATTAGAACCGTTGAAGAGGAAGCGAAAATGGGGAAAAGGGAGTCCTTGGGAATAAAAAACTCCCCAAAAGTGGTAGACACTCCCCTGTCTTGTTACATGTTTGGAGAGTGCATTTGCTATGAGAGCTGGTAGTGAAACACCGGCATTTTCTAAGGTATTGAATCCAAATATCCGTTTCACACTGATAGCCAAGGGTCAAGATATCACCCACCTGTGAATTCGGCCAGTTTCAACGGAATAATCAAAGGCATGTTGAAGATGTGGTGCAGAATACTGAAACATACAGATGGCTTCAGTTAATGAAGATGTCTCAAAGAATCGTCAGTGGGGTCTACTAGCATAGAAATGTGAATTTGAAATTGTTGTAGTAGTAAAGACCCTGTTAAGTGACTAAATATAACGCGCCGTAATTTGTCAAAAATGATTTTTTTATGCATTGTTTTCTAATCAAAGTCGGAAAAGCTCGGCTTTTCAAGTCTAGAAAAGACGTAATGGCATTTG